>PISW01008420.1:27831-74186 GCA_004023785.1 Mungos mungo
GGCTGAAGGCAAGTTGAAGGAGGCAGCAGGAGTGCCGGAATGAAAACCTTGTTTCTCGAAGGACTGCTGCCCAGGGTAGGGGGTGGGGGGAGGGGAGAGAAAGGGGTCAGCAAACCAAGCCCTGGAATCTGAGCCCGAACCCTCCTCCCAGTCCCAGCGAGAGCAGCACCCATCAGAGGCGCCGCACGGCACCAGTGCCCGGGCTGTCTCCGCTGTGCCCGTCAGCCCCGTCCGCTCCTACACGCAGCCGGGAGGGTGTGAGGCTGCCCCCCCCCCCCCCCCCCCCCCCGCCTGGAGCTTGGCCGTGAAGCCGCTAGGGCTGCCGCTCTGTCTTTACGAAGACCGGGCCTCGCCGGCTGCCTGCCGATCAGTGCTCGTTCCCTTGGAGAGTCCCGGGAAGGCTGGCAGGGGGGGAAGTCGGGACAGCTGCAGGCTAAGCCCCGCCTCCCAGCGGTCTGCCCCCCCCCCCCCCCCCCCCCCCCCCCCCCCCCCCCCCCCCCCCCCCCCCCCCCCCCCCCGGTTCCTGAACACTTCTCCTGCTTGTTCTCAGAGGGCTGAGTCAATCTAAAGACCGTTCATTCGCTTTCTGGGAGGGGCTTGCTGAGCTCCTGTCACCGCAGCACTGCCTCTGCGGCCGTCTCCCCCACCTGTCCCCCGAGCAGGGCACCTACCTGGGTCTTGGAGTACACAGAGCCCGAGATGTCCGGCACGCCCGTGTTGCTGGAGGTGACCGACACACCTGGGGGAGGAGCAGACAGGAGGGTTAGCTCGGCCGGCGGCCCCCGGCTGGAACGGCGCCAGGGGGTCCTGCTCCGTCTTCCCAGCTCAGGTCGGTCCTGAGCGATGAGGGCTCGTGCCCGAGTCTCCTGCCCTTCCCGGATGCGTGCTGCGCGTCTATTGGGAGAGCGGGTGAGGGGAGTCGCCCTGTGGGGCGCGGGGCCACGGCCAAACCTCACCGCGCACACCTTTCAAACCACTTTGGTGCCAAAGCCCCAAAGAAATGTATTAACTGTTTAATGCCCATTTCTTTTTTTTTTTTTTAAATGTTTTATTTATTTTTGATACAGAGAGAGACAGAGCATGAGAGGGGGAGGGGCAGAGAGAGAAGGAGACACAGAACCGAAAGCAGGCTCCAGGCTCTGAACTAGCTGTCAGCACAGAGCCTGATGCGGGGTTCGAACCCACGAACGTGAGATCTGACCTGAGCTGAAGCCGGAGGCTTAACCGACTGAGCCACCCAGGCGCCCCTAATGCCCATTTCTAATCAACCCAGCCAGACCATTCAGTCCTGCTCCTGAAGACGGGCAGTCCGCAATCATTCTGTTCACAGAAACACTTCTGGGCCCGAGAAGGCACGCTGCCGCAGCAGGACTAAGGTAAGCACCCAAGGAGCACGGCGGGCCGCCAGCCTCAGCTCACCTGGCCCCGCGTCTCGGGTCTTGGCTCGTCTAGGCCACGTACTTAGGGTTTAAAGAACCCACACAAAGGTCATTTCCAGCTACGTAACTGAAGCCTGAGCACGGGGAGGGGGTAAGGAAGGTGGTGGAGTGTGCGCTCTCCTCCACTGCAGGCAGAGCACAGAATCTGACGTCCTCATGGTTCACACTCTGTGTCCCGAGGACAAAGGCTCTGATCGTGCTCCCAACAGCCTGGTGCTCCTGGTGAAAACTCCCGCCGCCAAGGCCACTCCAAAGGAGGCCAGAACCAGCAGATTCCTCCTCTCGATTTCCAGTCCTTAAACTGAACTATGCACTGTACCCTGAGGTACGGGACAATGGACTGGGGCGATGGGAGAAAGCCGTCCAATAAAATAACCCAGCATCTTACTGAAGAGATTTTCTCCAAACACTTGAGGAAAAATAATTCAAAATTAACTTGGAATTTACAGCACACTTAAGATACAATCGATCTCATCCTGAGATAAAATGAAACCTCAGAAAAACCACACTCAGCCGGTGTCCCTGGATCCTTCTCCTGCTGTTCGAGGCACTGAGATGGAAGAGGTTTTCAGAAGCACTGTGCCAAAGTGACCAAGTCACAAGTCCCCCCACAACTCAAGGGGAACTCCCCCGTCAGAAGTCCAGAACCCAGATCCTCCCAGTGCCAGGACAGAGGCAGCCGTGCAAGGCGAAGCCCACCCTGGAAAACCACTTCGGGACCTTCCCAGGATACGGGGGGTCTTCACCTGGAAGCCCCTCCCACAGCACAAACCCGCCCTGCTCCATGGGGGTGCTGAAGAGGAAGAACACAACTGCAGAAACAGCATGGGAGAGGCCACCCCGTCTCCAGAGCAGCACCTCTGCCCTTCAAAGGCCCTGCAGCAAACGAAGGGAAGGTCGTGTTTCCCCTTCCCTTTTCAGACCCAGGTGCCTGGGTGCAAATCCCTGGTGGGGACCCATCTTTAAGAACAGTTCACTTATGGGAAAGGCTGCGGCACGGAGGTCCGTGCGGAAGGGCTGGCAGTGAGGCGGGACAGATGGATACAAACACTTCCGAGGGAAAGGAGAGGCCAGGACTGACCTTTGCTGCAAAGGTTCGAACACCCTGCGGACACCCTGGGCCACCCCATGCAGCTGGTACCGATGGCTCACTGGTTTCTCGAGCTGGGTGGCAGGGCGGAATCTAGTTCTAGAGTGCCCCCGCCAGACCCACCCGGGCTCGGTCTCCCCAGAAGGCCGGACTCGCTAAAATCCAGCGTCTAGTCCCGAGGCCGTGGTCCGGGTGTCGGTGGAAGGGACTGGAGACGCAGGACAAGCGAGAGCACTGCAGCAGCCCCCCCGGTCCGTGCGAGCACGGGCGGCCCCACTGCCCCTTCACCTGCTACAAGAAGGCTCCCCCCGCTCGGGTTCTCTTGCTTTCCTTCCAGCAGCCAGCGCCCGGCCTGGCGCCCACCCCCAGGCAGCGGGCGGCCGGGAGGAGAAGCAAGAGCCGGGCCCCCCGCGTGGCAGCCCCAGAGAGCAGGGACAGAGAGAGGAAGCAGGGTGGCCGCTGCTGCACTTAAGAAGGATGATGTTCTCGCCGCACGAGTCAACTCTGTACACAAGGGGCCGCGTGTCCCAGCGGCTGGACGGAGCGCGGAGAAGCCCCGCGGTCACGGAGAAGCCGAACGCAGCCTCTCCCGCACACCCTTAGCTACACCCACACGTGCTAAGCAACGAGTAGTCCACAGCCCCCGAGCTGCAGGCCAGCACGGTCGTCACAGCCGGAGCCGTCAGCTCGCTGGTCACTAAAGACCTGACCAGACCTCAACCAGCCATCTGGCCTGGGGCCTTGGAAGCCACTTCCCTAAACCGGCTCTGAACACCGCCTCTGTCTGCCTTTCACCATGACCTGACGCCCCAAGCTGGCTCGTCCTTCCCTCTGCTTGCTCCGGAGGCGCAGGAAAGAGCGGAGTGGAAAAGTGAAGAACTGGACTAAGCATGGAGAATCAGGGGTTTTCTACAAATAGCTTTATCAATCAATCCATCCATCCATCAAAGGGCTGGACACCGAGTCTGCCTCCCCTCTCCCACCTGGAGGAAATCACCACACCGAGAAGTGAACACTTCTCAGTTCTTCGGCTACACTGGGGTTTGATTGAGAAGGCCCCCCTCCACCCTTCATCCACAGCACAACATTGGCTCCTAGTGTCCAGAAAGACATGCACGGAAAGAACGCCAGAGTTAGCTAAAGAAATACCACAGTTTATTGAAGACGACAAACAGTTTGTTACAAGGTGAAACTACACGCCTTCCAGAAATCAAAAGCAACGGCAGGTGTGTGCATTGATGCTTCGGAGGCGCGGCACCGCTTGAACTCGGAATGGGCAAGACAGGGTCAGACGCGTAGGGGAGAGGGAAACGGGGGCAGGGCAAGTTCAAAGCCCAGAAGGTATCCACCAACTCATTTCCCCAGGCCACGCAGGCCGTGGCCTCAGCTTGGCAGGCTCTCCTCAGTGGTCTGGTTTCTGAAACAAGACTTCAGTGCAAATTTATACACACACACAAAACACAGCCCCCAGCCTTGGGCCAAATTAGCTCTCTGCCGTCCAGAAATGCTTGTAAGGGGGTGGATATTTTCTTCCTAAAAGGAATCAAATACATAAAAATAAATGAATTTAGAGAGTGATGAAGTATGGGATGACAAGAGCCCTCTGTGGGGTTGGGGATTCAGGGTTCTCAAAAGATTGTTACGGCAAATTTCTGAAATCTTAAGGTAGATAAGAAACTAGGATTTCCAGAATCAGGTATGCCATTCTCTTATACTATCAATCACCTACCTCTTAAAATTCTTGAACCTGGTCCAGCTAAAACTTACACCTAATGTTCTCAGAATGGGGCCACTCCAAGTCAGAAAGCTGAAACCCGTCCCCACCAAGGATCAGGGTGCACCTTGCTCGGTGAGAGGGGCAGCCACAAGGAGCAGGGCGCTCAGGATTTTTCCGTGTTGAATTCAGACTCACTCCAAATTCTCCGACACAGTTCAAAGCTCCATCTGGTTATTAGCTCCCAGACCTACCGCCCTCTGTGCTCAGCTCAGAGCTCCCTGATTCCGGAAGCCCTCGGGCAGCTGGCCCGCCTGCAGCCCACGCGGGGGTGAAGAACACAGCTGTAGCTCCCTCCAAACTGCCCCGACGCCATCAGTGAGCCTAGCGTTTTGAAGAGCCCTCAACCCCAACTCTTTCAAGTGCAAACCCCCCTCCCCACGTCCGTCTCCAAGTCCCTGAGAAGAGCAGAGAGAACGGCTCCTCCACACGTGGACTGCAGGCATCACTAAGGGAGCAGGGCGCAGGCTAGTTCTCTTTCAGGCCAGTGTTCCTACATCTCCGCCTTGCCGTCAGATACGCAGACAGACTTTGCCAAGAGACCAGCTGTGCAACCGAAGGACTCTAAGTTCCAACCCTCCCTCTGTCGAGCTCCCGTACCCCAGCCTTTCTCTCCATGCCCTGGGTCTTCCAGCTAGGGAACAGAAAGGGACTGCGTGAGGAAAGGGGGCTAGGAAGAGGGCGCAGCCCACCCTGCCGGAGCACACTGGCTAAGAACCCACCCAGCGCTGCTGTGCAGTAAGTGCTTCTCCTGAGAACCACCAGTAGCAGACATTCTCACGCCCATCCCCACTGACGGCTCAGTCACGTCTTGGGGCCCCTTGTCCTGCGTCCCACCCGAAGTTTAGGCCAGCCACGATATTCGGACAGCCAGCACAGGCCCCAGGGCAGTCGCATCAGAGGGCTGGACACGCGGCCTAACGACAAGCATATCGGCCGGGTCAGACGCGGCCGGCCCTCCCCGGCCCTGCCCCTTCAGGCACAGCTTCCTCCCTGAGACCCCCTTAGTCACACCCTGCAGAACACACAGGCGGCCAGGGCCACGGCGAGCTTACCAGTGTTGTATCCGTGAGACCCATATCCACTAGGCTGTTGGAAAGGGGTGGCTGATGCGTTCACACTGACATTCACACCATGCTGCTTGGAAGAGGTAGGAGCCACCTGAAGAGCAACAGGGCCAGAAGGGAGGTGAGGTGGTGACAGAGAACCGTCACCACCTTGCTCCAGGACCTGGGCACTCGGATGGCTATGGTCTTGAGGCAAGCTGATCACAGTCTGCTTAGTGAAATGGGCTCCCTACAGAGCTGTGGAAAACCTACCAGTAGAGTCAGGAAACGGTGGTTTGAAGGAAGGGAACTCGGCTAGTGGCGGCAGGGAATGAATGACAGTCTAAGGTACAAAGCCGTACCGTGTCACCTTCCCTCTTTTGAGAATTCAACCTGATACCTCCAATTCCAGCCAGAAAGGGAACGGTTTTTCCTCATCCATGATTAAGAATTCATCCCGCCGTGAAGGCAGCTGGGCCGGGGCCCAGGGGCGGGGCCCAGACCCAGGTACTCACAGGGAACACAGCAGGCCCGTACTGGAAGGTGCTGGGGAGGCCCGGAACCCCCGTGTAGTACGGCAGGCTGGTGTAACTGTAGCCAGGAGGCAGCGCCGGGTTCAGGAATGTCTGCTGCGTGGTGTGATGCGTCTGCGTCTGGTTCTGTTGGGGCTGGGCCAAGGTTGTGGCCGGGGCCGGGGAGGAGGCGTCCCCGCGGCCGAACTTTGTGAGGTCACCTGTGACAGGAGAGGCAGATACACCCGCTGCCTATCGTACCGAGACGCCCGCACGCAATTACTTCTCCTGGCTTCCCAGGACTCCAGAAGCCCCCGGCGAAAGACTGTTAAAGGTCAAGTCTTTGAATTACACTTCCTCTGCGGCTCCACTGAGCGCTGCTGGGCACACACTCCACACTGTGCTGGTCAAGCCTTGACCCCAAATGCCTGGGTCCCACTGTGGGAGAACAGGCCCCCAGAGCAAAGTTCCTGTGTGATTTCACCCCCAGCCTCCCCTGCTTCCCCTCCGCGAGGAACACTCCACGCTGCACTCAACAGACAAGGACAGGTCAAGAAAAATGACAGGTCAAAAAGGACGACAGGTCAGGCATAAAAAGAAGGATCAAGGCCTAGCAAGGCAAGAAGATGCCACCGTGAGCAGGGGACAGCAGCAGAGACGAGCAGAGGAAGCCCATTTCAACCCCTGCACTTCCCGGAAAACACTGGGGAGTGGCAGAGAAGGCTGTCAGGGGGTCACCTGGAACCACAGGCAGACAACAAAGTAGGACGAGATGCAAATGTCTGTCTTCAGCAGCATCCCATATCTACTGACTCGGATTCATCACATTCGTTCCAGACCTTCTGCCAAAGGTCTTCATTAAAGTGGCAACTGGGTCCCTTCTCGCTAGGAACCAGGTTCCGGTCACCAGTCCCAGCACACACGCCCGTCATTCGCACCCCCAAGCCGTACCAGAGTAGGGGTTGCTGGCCAGGCTACCGTCCCGCCCCGTCAGCGGAGTGGTGGGCGTGGGAAACGGGATGCTGTAGTAATCCTACAAGAGACAGAAAGGGGCACAGACTCAATGCCTCTCGTCCCTTCAGCACGAGGGGAGACGCAGAATGTCAGGTGCACTGCATTTACCCAGCCGGCGCGCGAGCTGGCTGGGGCTGGCAGGAACCCCCAATCACTCTTGCACACACTGTCCCCCTCGCCCGGCCACAGGCAGCGCCAGGCGAGGTCTACGGGTGTGCCCACTGGGAAAGAGGTCAAGGCCATCAGAGGAAGAATGCTCTCAAACCGTTAGGTGCTGTCCCCAACAGTCCACTGCTACCAAAAATTAGATTCTCTTTCTGTCATTCAAAGTGTCTGACATGTACAGAAAAAGCATCCAGAGAGCTCCAGGGTACTCTGAGCTATATATTAGCTTAAAATTTGTTTACTTCAAAGTCACAACTAATTAGAAAGAAAGAAAGAGGAAGAAAAAGAGAAAGAAAAAAAAAGAAAGAAAGAAAAGCCGCTGTCTTCTAGTTGACCCCCTCCCCCAGTCCCTGATCTTGAATTAGGGTTTGCATGGAGGCAGAGGCTGGGAAAGAGCTGAGTGGGGGACACTTATCAGCGGACCACCTGAAATAACCCCCTCGACGCTGCACGGTCACACTCTCTTCCTAAGCCCTCCGCCACATACTCACCAAGGGGAATCTTGTCTGGAGCATCTGTAAGTCATCATAACCATATACTTGTGGCTGGAAGACACAAACCGTAACAATGTTAACGGGGATTGGTTCCCATAGACGCAAACCAAGGTGCTAAGAGACAAAGTCAACAGAACATCTGTCTTCATTCTTAGCAGAACAGAACACAGATTGCTTCTTTCAGTTTCCTTTAAGAGGACAGAAGTGAAGTACAGGTCAGGTGATTTAGGAAAGGTCTCAAAGCTTATCTTGCGCTACATACCACCGATTTAACCTGGAGGTATGAACAGTCACAAAAACTCGGCTGAAGATTCATCTCTTTCAGAAAGGATTCACATTTTACTTGTTTTCTCTAATGTGCGGGGACTAAGGTGTTATGCTGACTGTTAAAAACGTGTAAAACGTTACTGAATGTTTCCCCTGCGTGACACTCACGGACACTCGGAGCGTTAAGAACAAGTGTCTTTTTAAACCTTTCAAATAAATACCCTTCACTTTAATAGGCATCGAACCCCTGCCTTTGCCAGAAGACACGCTGGGACACGAAGCCACTGGGCCGCCTCCTCTCCGCCACTCCCAGGCCAGCTCTGGGAGCTCTGTT
The DNA here is from genome assembly GCA_004023785.1 of Mungos mungo. Lineage (NCBI taxonomy): Eukaryota > Metazoa > Chordata > Mammalia > Carnivora > Herpestidae > Mungos > Mungos mungo. The sequence continues at coordinate 35,967 of PISW01008420.1, forward strand.
CGCCCAGGTCAGAGCCAGCAAAGACCCTCCAAGACATGGAATCAATCCAACCAGAGAAAATAATTCTCTGAGAGACTGAAAGGGATTCCAGGTGGCCCCTCTGGCATTTAGCTTCTGAAGCCCAGAACCTTTTACTCTGTGTTTCAGTAAGAGTCTCCCACCTGAGGCCAGAGCCGTAAGAGCAGCCACACCGTCCTCTCCCTCTGCAGAAGGTGCTTCCACCTCACTTACCGGGTAGGCATGTAACAGCCCCGGAGCCATGATGTACGGATTAGGCAACAGCGGCGGGACCCCAGGAGGGAGGTTGGGAGGAGCTTTTCCTAAAAGAGAAATCACACTCTTACCCTGTCACACGGTCACCTCTCTCCTCCGTCCCAGAGGAATGCCATCCACCTCCTACCTGAAGTTGTAGCGACTGAGCTCCGAGTCGAGGCTGGGACAGTGGAGTTGCTGCTGAGGCTGAGGCCCAAGCTGCTGCCGCTGTTGAGACTGGAGGAGACGCTGGCCGCTGGGGGCGGCGCAGAGACCGTGCTGGGCGTGGTGGAGAAAGTGCTGGAGGAAGAATGGAGGTTCGCCTCACTGTCCACGCTTGTGTGCTTCACAAAGGGGGAGCGGTAGATGAGAAGAGGAGGAAACAGTGATCAGCAAAACAGGTCAGGAGAGAGGCATGGCCCCTTCTGCTGGTGAGAGCACATCAGCTTCCCAATTCAAAAGGCTGAGGCAGCCACTGGGTGTCCTCCACCACGGGAGTGACAAGCAGTGACGAAGCACCCTCCAGCTGCAGGTCCGCCAGATGCCCAGGCAGGGCCAACAGTTAGCAATGAACCGGCTGCACCCCAGCCCGTCAGAGCAAGTGCGGATAAACGTCCGAGAAACCAACGCTGGCTGGCCAGCAGACAGTCCGGATCAGGGACACACATCCTAGTCTCCTCTCCCACATTCTCCTGCAGTAGCTCAGCAAATTCTAATGGATTTAACCAGAAATGGTCTTCTACGGAAGCCTTAGCACTCATCTTCCCCAGGTTTCTGGATAACTAGACAACTTTGCCCTAAATGAATCTTCTTTACCATCTCAACTCCACAAATGCTTGTTATGAATCACAATAGTGAAATAATAATAAAATTAATTCTTTGATCAAAAGCTTGATCTGAAGATGCCCAGACAGACACGGACTATCGTCGGCAGCCGTGTTCCACACACTCCAGACCGAGGAGTGAGAAGGACTGCACAGGTGTTCTCACGGCTGTCTCCGAGCACACGAAACCCCACGCCTTAAAAAAAAAAAAAAAAGGCAAAGCTTCTGAAGTCCCGTTGGGGGCTCTGAGAACTGGCCACAGCCTTGCAGTATTTCTACGATCTTCTGCCTCGCCTGCCTTCCAACACCTCTGCGATCCTTTCCTGCAACCTCAGAGTAGTGACCACTCTGCCACCGCATGAAGAGATTTCCAAGAATCTCTTCTCTGGAGATTTCCAAGAATCTCTTCTCTGGAGTCTTAGAGCTGGAGACTTCTAAGTGTAAGAAAACAACACTTCCCCCTTAGCCACATCACGCTTACCAAAAGAGTGGATGTAGACGTGCGCCCAGAAGACGTGGATGACGAAAGGGTATTCTGCGGCGTCGATAACGTGCTGCAAAGAAGAGGTTGCCATCAGCCACGGTGCCGTGAGTGACCTGCCCTGGAGCGTCCGCTGAGAACCCGGGCGACAAAGCGCAGCAGTACACAGGACCAGGAAGACCGGAGCCTGTGGGGGGCACCGCGGCCGGCCAGGGCGGGGAGCAGACATAGCGAGAGAGGCTGCCGAGAAGGGAGAAGAGGCCTCTCTCTCCTCCTCCACAGCTGCAGGTCGTGACCGCTAACGCAGCCCCTGGCGGGCAGCAAGGACAGGGCAGAAGCAGAGAACTCTGCTGCCCCTCCTCCCAAGCCCAACGTCTGCCCGGGGCCCAAATCACCTGCTGTGTTGCGTGGTGGGGGCGTTGGCGCTCTCCTCCCCGTGGCTCAAGCCACCCAGGGGGGATGAGTGCTGACTGGCTGCTGTCAGCAAGGAGGCTGCGGACACCGTCTCGCTGAGAGGGGAGATGCCGGAAGTGGAAGGTGAGTCAGACTTCACTGCAGAGCCTGTAGCACCTGGAAATGAAGAATAATTATTCATCCTGTCAGAGGAAAGGAAGTGTCTCTGAGAAGTGAAGAGATGACTCCAGTCTTACAGACTGTCCCCAAGACAAGAGAGTAAGTTGTTTAATAACGTACTGCTGTTACTGGGTAGACTCTTGTTTAACATTTATTTATTTATGAGACAGAGAGAGAGAGAGAAACGGAGTGTGAGCAGGAGGGGGGGCAGGGGGGATAGAGAGATAGAGACATAGAATCCGAAGCAGGCTCCAAGCTTCGAGCTGTCACCACAGAGCCTGACGTGGGGCTCGAACCCATGAACTACAAGATCATAACCTGAGCCCAAGTCGGAGGCTTAACCGGTTGAACCACCCGGACGCCCCTAGGCTCCTTTAATTCTGAACATTTCAGAGCACCAATCTCATTCACCCAATGAAGGGACCGAGAGTGTTTTCACTCTTCTAAAGTTAGCGCGCCCTGACACAGGTCTGTTGGAGGGAAAACAGCAGGGCAGGACCACACGAAGACTGCGAGAAGAAAAGCCACGGCTCTTCCCACCATGATCGAAGAAATGCAAACACACGAAAGGGAGAGGAACACCACTACAACAGAGAGGAAGCAGCCTCACCTTCAACAGATTGCGTGGTCTGTAACTGCGTGGCCTGCACAGAGCTGAAGCCGTTCTGGAAAAACAAACAAAACAAAACCGGGAAAAGGAGTAAGAAACTAACCTGAGTGAGCAGGTCAAGTTAGCACAGACTCAGCTTAACTTCTACCAACAAATGTTTCAGAGACACTCTGGAAGCTGAAGGATTACAGTAATGCAGACGATCTAAACAAAACGAGATTTTAAAATGGCAACAAGATATACCAATTCCTTGTGACCCAAAGCAACAGAAGGCAGCACCCCCAAAATGCTCAACAGACCCCAAACTCAGAAGAAACACAGGAAAGGCTGAGGGAGGTTGGGGAAGGAGGACCGTTCAGCCAAACCACCCGCTGTTGGAAGGCCAGTCACCCTTCCGCTGCACAGCGCTCCGGGCTACGCTGTTCCCTCCCCGCGCCAGGGCCTGGCGAGGTACCGACTGACACACGCCCAGGGGCCCAGCACTTGGACCTTCGCAGGAGAGACACAAGTATCTGACACTGACCCTACTACAGAGGGCAAATCTTTAGTGCCGGCTTTAGTTTTCCGACTAAGCCTCTCCAGGCTTGCTGAGAGCAACTTAAGTTCTCCAACCACAGAAACGTGGCTTTTTTCCAGCTTCTCGATCAGCACTTCTGAGGTATCCCGGCACCGTTTGTCAAGAAGTAAAATACTAACGGTGGAGACACTTTGCCCAATATTGTCTTAACCAGCACCCAGAGAGTCACAAAGCCACACTACCTTTGCCTGAGTCAGGTCCTTTTGGGGTGATGAGGAGATGGAACTGGGGTACCGTCGAGTCTGTGTGGACCTCTGTTCATACAGAGGGCCCTGAGCGCTATTTTGGGAGGTATAGGTTGTCGACTGAATTGGACCGCTCTGATAACCGGACTCCTGACTCTGGTTAGATGAAATTGTAGATGAAGATTCACTGTGGGAGGGCAGAAGGAAAATCTCAGAGAACCGCAACAGAGCAGAGCCACCGACGTTAAGGAAATGCTGGAGACCTACTAGAGTTAAGTCCATTACAATCAAAAGGAAAATTTCCAGCAACAAATAAAAAACAATTTTCTCTTGACAACAATAGGAATTTCCACATTCTATAGAGTCAGGGGTCTTGTCTACATTCTGTGTTAAGAAAAAGAGGCAAAAGTAGAACGCATAGACTGTTCTTGATCCTTCTGATATATCCTAACATGAACCCTAAGCAGAGGGAAAGTCATCTGTTGCTCACATTCATTTTAAAGAATTGAGCTCCTGGCTCTCTCAGAAATCCAAATAAGTATAAGGTACTAGACAGAAACTCTCCTGAGAAGAACTATTAAAATATTCACATGACTTAACGGCAATTACAATCCAACAGATTAGGCTAGAGCCCGACACATAGATTTTTAAATTCAAGGGACTGAACAAAATGGCCTAGTCCCTGAAACTCTTCCAGAATTTTTCTTCTTTAAATATTTATTTAAGAAAGAGAGCACATGTGCACACAAGGGGCAGGGGGTAGGCAGAAAGAGAGGGAGAGTGACAATCCCAAGCAGGCTCCACACGGAGGGGCTCAACTTCACCAATCGTGAGATCACGACCTGAGCCGGAATCAAGAGTCAGATGCTCAGCCACCCAGGAGCCCCACCCTCCAGGATTTTCTTATTGCTTATGCTGGCCTCCATGATAGTTATCAGAGAAGGTAAGAAAGGTTCCTTTTAAGTTGTGCAATGTATCAGTTCTACCTCCTTCTTAGGAGGCCAGAGTCCTACCCTTCATATGCATAAAGCCCACACCGAAGGACCAAATGTCAAAAGCATTTTTAGCCAGATGCCAAGGTCCTATTGTTAGAGGTGCTATACGCAACTCTTAAGAACTAGGCGTGGGGGCATCTGGGAGGCTCATCCAGATGCACGTCCGACTCTTGACTGCGGCTCAGGTCATGATCTCAGAGTTCAAGAGTTCCAGCGTGGAGCCTGCTTGGGGCTTGGGATTTTTCTCTTTCCCCACCGCCCCCTCCCCGGCCCCCCAAGGAATAGCACACAGGGCATGTGCTCTCTTTTTCAAATAAAAACGTAAAAACAAAACGAAGTGGTTGATGCTTCCACTGTTAAAAAAAAAAAAAGAAAGAAAGAAGTAAAAAAAGAACTAGGCGTGGACACTCCGGAAGTATGCAAGAGGTATATTTCCATTTGTTCTGAGTTACAGAGACTCTTAGTAACAGTATTTTGAAATGCTTAACAAAATGCTACAATTGGCTGCTTTCCTTCAGTCAGAGGCTTGAGCCTCTTTGGAGTTCTAAGAATCAGCAAGAGACTCAGAAAAAGTGGTAAAAGACCGGCAAAAAAGCCGTGACTGAGGCCCCCTCTACCTGGCTGTGCTGGTGTAGAGGCTACTCGGAGCCTGGCTGGAAGAGGCGCTCGTGGTGGGAGTGGACTCGTAGTCAGAGAGGACAGGCTCGGACCCGAACTGCAGGGCCCCGAACTGCAGGTTTAGCCCCGAGACGTCCGCCGAGCCAGGCATCTCCACGGCCAGGGCAGGGATCTGCGAGGAGAAGGGGCTGTCACCGCACTCTTCCTGCCACACTGACGAAAACCCTCTCCTCCAAATTTGCCAACTGTCCCCTTACAATCTCAAGTTCCAAATTCCACATCCCGTTTGCCCTAAAATGACACCCATCTCAAAGTTCAAGTACCTTAGAAGTCAAAGAGGCCTTTTTCTTCTGCTGTTTCAACTTCTGCTGAGCCGGCTGAGGGCTGGAGGACTGGTTATCCGAAGACCCGGGCGACATCTGTGGGGCCGAGGTGGACTTGCTCGGCAGAGGAGAAGAGGGCGGGGGAGGTGCAGCTGCGGGGGCGGCCACCGTGGGCGGCTTCTCCTGAAGGAACACCTCCATCATGGTTGAAGACGGGGTGAAAGCCTGGCGTTTGGTGAAGGGGCTGTGTACTGTGGAATCGTTTGGGTTCTTCAAATCTGCGTGGAGAGTGCCCACACGTATGCGGTCAGAGACGCTGCTGAGCCCCAGGGAAACGCTCTTACCCTCTCTAGAGCCGTAAATGAGGCTCTCCGGGATCAGCACGGCACGTATCCTCACCTAGGACTTATTTCGAAGAGTGACAAGCACATATCACATCTGTTCTAAGTACAGCCGAACCAAACCAGCGCTACTAGCCTGCCTGTGTGAGACGGGAACCTAGCAGCAGTCCCGTTTAGGGAATAAGGTCCTAAAATGCCAAGCCCTCAAACCCCCTAAGGCAACATGCTTTCAAACACTGAAGACCCATCCAGGGAGAGTCCAAAAAATTCCCAGGTCAACTCAAGACTGCAACTATGTATACGTCTAAATTTGATTAAAGAGACACGGAGCGGCACACTTCTTACTAGCCCCCGGCTTTCTGAGCCCAGCCTGCCTGCCTAGCAGCTATCAGTCCTGGGAAACTAGCCAGCCGACTGCCCTTCTCCGACTTCAGGAAACACTCTCCGCCCGCCGACCGCGCAAGCTCCTGGTGGGGACGCTCCGACATGTCACTCCCCAGCCTTCTCACCATACTGCACCAGCGATGGGGACTGGGAGGCAGAGCCCATGTCCCAAGAGGAGGTGGTGGCGGTTCCAGACGGAGAATGCTGGGCCGCCAGCTGGGCCAGGGCCTGAGCGGTCTTGAACTGCTCCAAGAACTGAGAGCCTGTGGTGCTGCCGCCTTTGGCTTCACCGACCTCACCGAATCCTTTCCCCAACATGCTCACCTGCAGACGGACAGAGAGATGAGAGGAATCCACAGCAAGCAAATGTGCTCACTGCTTAGAAAGTCACTCAGCCGCAGTGAGAGCCAGGAGAGATCAGACAAGTAAAGAACGTCACCAGACAGAGCACACAGTCGTCCGTTCGAGCACTCTCCGGAGTCAGACTGCCTAGATGCAAACCCTGCCTACGTAACTGTGGAGAACTAATTTGCAATTTCTCTGTTCCTCATTTTCCTCACCTGAAAACAAATGAAAATAGTACTGCATAAAGCTGTACAAGGATCAAGTAACGTAGGTAAACATTTAATACTTGTATGGTACATAATAAGCATCATTAAAAATACACACCACCACTTCCTCCCTCAAGTATAAAGATGTAATGATTGGAGAAATTTTTCTTTTATTTTTAATATTTTGGCAAGTTTTCTTTTTTTTTTTTTTTTTAAATGCTTATTCACTTGAGAGAAGAGCAGGGGAGAGGCAGAGGGAGAGAGAATCCCAAGCAGGCTCCACACTCAGCATGGAGCCCAAAGTAAGGTTCGATCTCACAAACTGTGAGATCATGACCTGAGCCCAAATCAAGAGTTGGACACAACCGACTGAGCTGCCCCGGCGCCCTGACATTTTTTTCCTTTTAAAGGTTTACATCGGGCACCTAGGTGGCTCGGCTGTTAGGCATCTGACGTCAGCTCAGGTCATGATCTCATGGTTCATGAGTTCGAGTCCTGTGTCAGGTGAGCACCAGCACCGCTTCAAGGCAAACAGGAACCCTGCTTCGGGTGAGCTCTGCTTCTCTCTTTCTCCCTCTGCCCTCTTGGGATTCTCTCTCTGCCCCTCACTCACTTGCATGCGGTCTGTTGGTAAATAAGTAAATAAACAAAAATGCTTACATCAATATTTATTTTATTACAGTTTTTAATGTTTGTTTATTTTTGAGAGAGACAGAGTGTGACAGGGGAGGGGCAGAGAGAGAGAGAGAGAGAAACAGAGAGACAGACAGACAGAATTGGAAGCAGGCTCCAGGCTCTGAGCTGTCAGCACAGAGCCTGACACGCAGGCTCAAACCCACGAACTGTGAGGTCATGACCTGAGCTGAAGTCAGACCCTTAATTACTCAGGCGCCCCAAGCAATATTTGATTATTAAATTAATATGAAGGTTAATATGAAATTTCACTTTATCCATTAAGGCTCATTTTCCCCCCCCACTAAACAGCTCAAAAGTAACAAGAAGAGCCCCCTGGAGCCTCGAACTTTAATGCTGCTAAGAACTAGCACAGAGGCAAAGAAGAGAAGCTAAGGGCCTCTCAATACCTGCGCCGCACAATCAAATAATGAGCCCCTAACATTCATTTTCTCCGTGTGTATCCAAGCTCTATATTTAGTCTTACGCTTTCGGGGGCCTTTCCCCACTCCCTACGGCCAGGTAAGACGACCAGCCTGTCCAGAAGATGAACAACCACATGGCCTTGACTGCTCCAAAACACCTTCAAGGAGAGTGAATCCAGTTTCCCTCAGGTTCTTATTCAACCATATCCTTCCTCATCACCATCAGAGACCAGAGCTTTCTTATACAAAACCAAGAGAAGACAACTCAAGGCAAGACACTTTTTCCACTTCAGTCTATACTCCAAAATCATACAAAGAAAAACAAAAACAATTTGAGTTAAAAGTATGGAACTATGGCAGAGAGAGATCCCTCATAGTAATGATTACCAGTTATTCTGCAAGTGCAAAGCTTTACGTTAAAGATGCAGCATGTTGTGTAACGTCCACATATGGGAGCTCCTATATTATTTATATTAAAATTATGTTTTACATCTATTAAATTTTAAAGAAAATTAATCCTCTAACGTTTCTTCTTCTTCTTTTTCTTTTTTTTTTTTTTAAGAGAGAGAAACAAACACAAGCAGGGGAGAGGATAGAGGGAGAAAGAGAGAGAATCTTAAGCTGGCTTCATGCTCAGCACAGAGCCTGACATGAGGCTTGATTCCACGACTCTGGAATCAAGACCTGAGCCAAACCAAGAGTTGGGACACTCAACCAACTGAGCGACCTATTTGCCCAAAGCGTCTGATTCTTGGTATCGGCTCAGGCTGTGATCTCAAAGTCATGGGACTGAGCCCCACACTGGGCTCTGTGCTGCCAATGTGGAGTCTACTTGGATTTTCCCTCTCCCTCTGCTCCTGCCCGCACACTCATGTGCATTTTCTCACTCTCTCAAAATAAACAAGCATTGAAGAATAATAAAAATAGGGGCACCTGGGTGGCTCAGTCGGTTGGGCGGCCGACTTTGGCTCAGGTCATGATCTCACAGATTGTGGGTCCGAGCCCCGTGTAGGGCTCTGTGCTGACAGCTCAGAGCCTGAAGCCTGCTTCTGATTCTGTGTCTCCTTCTCTCTCTGACCATCCCCCACTCATACTCTGTGTTTCTCTCTCTCAAAAATAAATTTTAAAAAGTTAAAAAATATTTTTTTAATAATAAAAATAAAACATTTATTAAAATCCTACTACTGGAAAAATAAAATAACATGCAAAAAGAAAAAAAAAAAAGCAGTTCTTACGATTTGCTAAGAAAACACTGGTCCTTGAGATTAGTGTTTGTCCATAAATGATTCCTTTGCTATAGTTAATGACCTTGAATTTCTTTAAAAAAAATTTTTTTTATGTTTATTCACTTATTTTTGAAAGACAGAGAGAGACAGTGCGAGCAGGGGAGGGTCAGAGAGAGAGGGAGATACAGAATCTGAAGCAGGTTCCAGGCTCTGAGCTAGCTGTCAGCCCAGAGCCTGATGCGGGGCTCGAACCCACGAGCTGCGAAATCATGACCTGAGCTGAAGCCAGATGCTCAACTGACTGAGTCACCCTGGCGCCCTATGACCTTGAATTTCTTAAACGAGGCAACAAGTCACACGCCTTAAGCACTCTAGGTGTTAATAACTAATACCACTGCTGCTCCCACATCTGTGCCGCCCTGGTCCACGACCTTACTCCATGCTCCTACAGCCCTGTCCGGCAGGCAGAGCAAGGGCTCCGACTCCTGCCCACAGGGGAGGGGAGGACAGCTGTGAAGCAGAAACATTCAGGAAAATCCCAAGTTTTTGGAAGCCTAGTCAAGAAACATCTGGTTCAAACAAATTTATATGGCAATTCTGTTCTATCGAGAAATAGGGAAATGCTATAACCTCCCACTGAAGTTTAATTAGGATTGAAAAAGGATGAAAATTTGAGGTCTTTTTTTTTTCTCTTCAACAGCAAGTAACGCTTGGCACAGTATTTGGGAAGTGATGCAGAATTACTTTCAGAAGATTCAGTCTGTCCAAAACGAAGTACTCCTATCAGACAGCACATTCCTACCAACTCTACTTCCCTCCCCGCAAGGCTACTTAGGAGACCAAAGGGGTGCTTTACCCGGCCCCACCCCTCCGTCCCCCGAAGGCAGTGCCGCACATCTGTGCTGGAGGCAGGGGCCCGGGCCTCCTACTCACCACGCTGTGGTGAGAGAATGAGCTTCCAGGAGCAGGCTGTGCTATGGTGCTCTGCTTCGAATTACTGAACACCAGAGGCTGCGCAAGAGAAGGAGCCTGAGACGGATCCAGATTGGAGGAGTCATTCTCCATCGAAGATGGTGTCTTCCCCAACAGAACAGCAAGGTCGATTCTAGTGGAGAGACAGAATGTACTGAGGAATAATGACAGAACATTCTAGCATTCCCAACTCCCAGAGTATGATTAGATTAAAAACACTTATCAAAAACACAAAGACGAGAAATGCTTACTTGACCAAAATAAATGACGTGTAAGAGCTACTGTAAGATCTAGCTGTGTTCTGACAGCACTGTCAACCATAATAATGTTAAATACTTCAATTTAGTTAATTTAATGAAATAGCAAGTTGTTAGTTTTAACACAGCAGCTTCCTATTCGGACCAAAATTTACACACTTTCAAACAAATACTTTAACAATGAGTATCTGGCATTACCAATACCTAACATATAAAAACAGAACACTGGCATCTTCAAGGGTCTTTGGAATTTCTCCCCCAATTTTTACAAAACTTGAAAGTTACCTGTGGTATAAGGAGAACACATATAGTTCTGCTCTGACTCTAGTTCTTAGCACAGAGCTCCTAAAACCCTTAACATTTCCTGAGTGTCTTCTGTTATTCATAACGAGCTCCTTTCAACCCAAATCTACACCAAGGAGGTTACTCAGGGTGGGGGGCCCTCACAGAGCTGCAGGAAGCAGGCTGCCACCGGAAACGGGAGTAGAGCCCCAGCATACTCTCTACCCACTTCTAGAATCAGAAGGAGCTTGAAGACTGCCTTCAACAGCCAATGGCTTAGTCAATCAGGCCTATCTAAGTAACAAAACTTTGATGAAAACTCTAGAACAAGAAGTTTCAGTGAGCTTCTGGGTTGATGAATGCACTGGATGTTGGTGATATGTGCTGGGAAGGCAGCACACCCGGGGAACTGAGCTCTGCACCCCACCCCATCCTGCAAGTGTGTCTCTTCCAACTGGCTGTTGTACCTGGAACTGGTTATAACAAACCAGTTATGCCAAGTAAAACTCTTCCCTGAGTTCTGAGTCATTCTAGCAGATTTCTGAACCTACGGGGAGGGAGGCTGTGAGAGTCCCCAAATTCGCAGTCAGCCAGGCAGAAGTGCGTGGGCAGCCTGGGCACTCATTTGCAGTGGACCTTGGAAGCATGGGCAGTCTTCTGGGATGGAAGCATCAAGCAGGGTCTGTACTAACTCTGAACTGAATTACTGACCACCTCGTTGGTGTTCAGAGAATTAAAGAACAGGTGTCAGTAAGATGAGATACTGGTGTCAGACAAACAACACACGTCACCTCTGGAGAGGAGACCCTCACGTCCTGCTTCTAGCGTGCTCCAGCCTTCTGAGTTAACAGCCCTCGTGCCCAGGTCTAGAAATAATCCAAGAGGCTTTCCGAGGACAAAAATATTCCTATTAAGTGCACCCTCCTCTACTATTCCCAATAACTAAGGTTCAAGTTCTAAAAAGCTCATTAGTCGGGCCCTAGGGGAAAAAACGACCATTTCACTTAGCAGGCTTAGCAGACAAATATCATCATTATGAAGCAACTGAAACAGCAACAACAGTTCCTGAAACTGAAATACACGGGAGCATTTCCGTGTTTAACTTTACCTAACCACCAGACAAGCTCTATCGTGCTGTTTCATTCAGGCTGACCTATGTAAATTAAAGGGGCTACTTTGGAGAGAATCATCTTTAAAACTGTAAAAAATGGGGCTCCCATTCAGCAGACCAACTCTTAAAACCTCATCAGTCAGCTAAAGAGGGGCCTCGTGTGCTTGGCCCCCATCACTACCAGCACCGCGGGGGCTGGTGAGACCCCTGCCACTCTTCCTTAGAGCCCTCTCACCAAGCCCACCTGCAAAGAGACACTGAACTTTACCACACACTTGCCTCTGACCAGCAGTGATTGTCACATTCTCCGCAGGCAGAGGCACTGAAGACACATTAGAGGCAGTGAAGATCTTGGTCTCGGAAAGCTGGAAAACAGAGGAGTTAGTCACTTCTGGTGTGAGCTGGGCTACGGTCAGAAACCTGGCACAAGTGAGGGGAACTAACACCAAGGAATGGGGAAAACTCTCGGAAACCAGAACCATCTAGTCAGAGGAACCCTACATGGACTGACCTCCATTACCATCCCGATACGCTCTATGATTTTATCAAAAGAGTGTAAAATCAAGAAACCCAATAAAACACAACGGGAGTCACATGATATGCACACTGAACTTATAAGCAGCTGAAAACACACGCTACACAGAAAGAGAAAACTCTTTCATACTTTCCCATTAGTGTTTCCAACTCAAACCTCTACCCAAACCAAACTTCATCTTCCACTATTCCTCTCAAAGAAAGCAAGCTTACAGCCAAGACAAAGACCAAAATCAAAGAAATCCCTGGCTTTTTAAGGACCTAAGTGCTGGTGAATTAAGGTCTTTGTAGGAATAATTTCAACTCTATGCAATTTTTGCCTTAATGGTGAATGTACTACACCTACTCTTTGCATTATAAGACCCTAAAGTGAGGTCAACAACTGGAGGGAACAACTCATCCCAACCATTCAAAACTTGATTTGGTTTTTTCACTTTTTGACCAAAATCTCTTCTCCAAAAACAGGGCATCCACTCCCTCCAATATATCATTCCCTGGAAGTTGTTTAAATAGACAAGCCAAATCCTAGAGAGTATTCACAAGGCAGTCTAGCTCAGTTAAAACAGAAAAGAAATCACTCTCTAATGCTGATGCATCTAAAATTGTAAACACTAGGTCTGGCAAACCCAAACAGTTTGACATACCCTCTGATCACCGTAACAGCTGTCTTGCCCAAATATACACAAACATAGAAAAATAGAAAAAATGTTACAATAGGACTTAATACACGAGGACTGAAAACTAGAATTCACAACAAACCCTGAATGTGACCAAGAACAAGCAAAATTCTTTTAATCGGGTGCTACTCCAGTGAGCTCACATTGCCGGCTTACATGCCACCTCTGTGCCACCCATGTCTGAGCTGTCCATGTTGAGTCACGCTAGAAGACAGTTCTATACATTCGTCCCAAGCTGGGCTTCAGAACCAACCAGATGGTGAACTTGAGGACACAGTACTCTCTCACTTTGCACCCACCTCTAAGCCAATTTCAGGACCGAACATCAGCACCTGAACGCAAACTCAGTGGCTGAACGGCTCAAGCGGGAGTCACGTGCCGCCAGAAGCAGTTACTCAGGAACTACCTGCCTAACTCCGTTTCAGGTGCCCTACCCAGCCACCATCTCTTCCTGGGGTAAACCCAACAATCAGATATTGGACTTACACAGGTGCACTGGCCCTTTCCATAGTCTGGTTCCACAGAGTCCTGTTCATGCCCAGTCTCCTTCATATAACATATGTGAAATGTTCTGGCTCAGAACACTATTTTGGATGTAAAAGTTTTGGGTCAGAATCTTAAGGGCAAATTTTGAGGGGGTAGAAACATACCTATTTTCTATCCCTAAACACCACTTATGGATAGAAGGCACTAGCGAGGAATGACCCAGGAATACCTACGTCTTCATTCCAATCTTCAGTCCCCCACTCCTCTGCCGCAGTCCTCCATGCACCTGGCAATGAAAGAAAAACAGTGAATAACTTCAGTGCCAGTACAGAGCATGTGCAAAACACACTAATATATTATTTTTGGCAGCCAAAAGAGTAACCAGATTTTAGTAATCAGAAGAGATTCCTAGGCTTCAGGGGGAGGAAAAGCCTATTTAGAAAAGGATACTTCAGAACACCAGGGTTTTTAATAAGACTATGACTTCCCACCTACTTCCAGATTTTGTTACACAGCTTTAACAGCGATTGCGGGGGGCGGGGGGGGGGGTGGCGGGCAACAGGTACAATGCTCCAGGTAGCCTCCGAAGAGCACTCAAGCCCTCTGCCGTAGCGGTCAGCTCAAGTGAAATGGCAGCAGCCACTTTACACCAGAATGTAAACGACACCCCTCACCTGGCAGGAGACACCACTACGGGCAGTCTGAAGAGCGGGACACGAACGGCTGCCACAGGACAGTGGAGGGCAGTGGAGGACAGGCTTCCAAACTGTGGGCACTGACAACTATCTGCTATCAGAACTCAACGTAAAGATGCGCACTCAGCAAAAGTCAAGGGTGTAGACCTCATTAGTTGAACCATAAGAAACCCTCACGGGTCTGTTCTTTTCCACGTCTTTTCAGAAGACATTGGACAAAACTCAAAAAGCAAACATGTCTGTTATTATCCTAACCCTAATCCTACAGAAGGTGACATCAAACCTGCCAAGGCCACAGCGCAGACAACACAGGGGCACACTCGCCCCACGCTGGTCACAACAAAGTCAGGATGGTTCCCACAGGAAAGGCCCCTCAGCACCAAAACCGCCTTCCACACTCCCCTTGTTTTGCTTCACGGGTACCTGTATCGTCAGAAAAGGAAACTGTTCCTGGAGAACCAGGATTCTTCCCTTTAACTGAAGGACCACAGTAAGAAATAACCACCTGCCTACAGAAAGGGACAGGAACAATCGTTATTTTCTTCTCTAAAACAACAGCACATCTCGATTAATTCTTCAAGCCTTCTCTCCAAATGGAGAAAACTACTTTTAAGTATTAAAGTCTGGGGGTGCCCAGGTGGCTTAGTCGGTTAGGAGTCTGACTTCGGCTCAGGTTCTGATCTCCCAGTTCACAAGTTCGAGCCCCGTTTCGGGCTCTGCGGTGACAACTCAGAGCCTGGAGCCTGTTTCGGATTCTCTCTCCCTCTTTCTGCCCCTGCCCCTCTCCTGCTTGCACTCTGTCACTCTCTCTCTCTCTGAAACATACGTTAAAAATTATAAGAAAAAAAAAATGAAAACCTGGCATTCAGATATTCACTGTCACTGAAGAGAAATATTCAAATACCTACAGAACCCATACGAAATCCTTCTAGGGGCGTCTGGTAGGTTCAGTCAGCACAACATGCGACTCCTGATCTCAGGATTGTGAGTTGAAGCCCCACAATGGGGGTGGAGATTATTTAAACATAAAATACTTTAAAAATATATGAAATTCCTCCAAACATTTAATAATTGAAGAACCCTATTTCATAGAGAAAAAGATGGTCGTTATAATGCCTCTTCCAGGACCACTTATAACTGCACAAGGAAACTCCAAACCACTTAATAATGGCAACATTCTCTAATCACATGAAAGTCCAATTGCAGTTTAGACAAATTAGAAACCACATTCTTCTCTTCCTCTCTAGTGACACTACTCTTCCTCTCCATTGACATCCATCCT
This sequence comes from Mungos mungo, assembly GCA_004023785.1. Taxonomy (NCBI): domain Eukaryota; kingdom Metazoa; phylum Chordata; class Mammalia; order Carnivora; family Herpestidae; genus Mungos; species Mungos mungo. The sequence goes on from PISW01008420.1 coordinate 51,300, forward strand.
GCCTTGGATAAATGGAACCCAAGATCTGGGTTAACACATGTACGTAATCCTGGACTCGTAAGTGACCTGAGAAGTTATCTCCTATTGCGAGGCTCTCTTTCAAGGCAGCAATGCTTTTCTTCACTCTGGCTACTGCATCAGGGATGCAAAGGAAGAATGTAGATGCCGACTGGATCCAATACGAGCTGCACAGTCACAGCCAAGAAGACCGTACGGAAGAGGCAGGAAGGAGCAGAAAGAGTGCGAGGCTCTGAACGACAGGTAAGGGTTTCCATTCTGTCCACAGAAAGCAGCCATTGTAAATGTTACATATTCAGTAAATGAACAAAAGTTTTTAAGAAAAAAAACAGACACAGAATATGAGGGAAAAAAGCAGAAAAGGAAAAAAAGCAGGAAAACAGGAAAATGACATATCCACAGATATTTCAATTCATAAAAATCTGTAAGAAATATCCGGGGCAGTTAGGCGCCTGGATGTATCATACCAGGAGCAGTCTCAAATTTTCGGGGATAATTTGACCCCTCAACCCCAATGAAATCAAGTCCTGAAACAAGAAAAGAAAAGAAAGGAAAAAACAACCAGTGAAATTTTTGCTTATGAATGAGAACATTTGCCCCCAAAACACAATTCCCACCGTTACCTGTGGATATTTTAAGTGTAGGTTTCAATTTTTTTTAAATAAAAAAGGGAATTTGAAGTTTGCTATCATGAAAACAGAGAAAGAGATCATGCATGAAGGTCACGTCTTACTGTGAAATTAACGACAGAAGCACACCAAGCTGCACCCAACACGTCCGCACAAACAAGACGCGGTCACGGGTCCTAACTCAGTCACAAATCCGATTTTGGACTCTAACCTCCCAACTCAGCAGAGATAAACACACACCTCATCCTTCCTTGCTTTCCAAACCAGATCCTTACAGAAACAGCTAAAGCTTGCAATCCAGGACAGAGACTCGATGCCTGATTTTCTACCCACAACTGAAACAAGTCCCTTAACATCTATTATCTTTTCTGCCAATGAGAAAAAGCCAAATACTCAAAAACCAGTGCTCAAAAACAGTAACTTTTGGTCCTCAGACTGCTACCACACTGCCTCTGTAAGACACTAAGAGCAACTTCATGCCTCCTAAAGTTAAAAAAAAAAAAAAAAAAAAAGTTTCACAGCCAATGGTCCAGGGAATTAAAACAGATTTCCAGCTTGTCAATAACTCAACTTCAACCTCCACCAATGGGAAAACTGTATTCAAAATGAACCTGTAAGATAGCTTGATAAATGAAAAGCAAGTAACATTCAGCACCTGAGGTATAGCATCCTGTGGGCAATAGATTAACTGTGCCAAAAATCCTCCTAAAGAGAGAGATAAACATCAATGATCTTTGAAAAGGGGCAAAGCAAATAAATGGATAAGGAGTCAAAAAGCTGAATTCATACTCTAATATTAACTCATTCACCCCCTTTATAAGTGAAAAAAGTCTCAGGCTCTCCATGCGTAGGTTCAGCTAGAAGGAAGCAAGTGATCTCATAAGAATACAATACTCTGCAATCCAAAGGCTGTTCTTATTAAATGGGTAAAAGTACCCTTCACTCCCAAACACATTTTGGGCTGTCCCACAAGCCTAACATACCCTCAAATGTACATGGCCTACTCGGACACCGACACCAAAAGCCCGCTAACTAAAAATGCAACCTCATTCAAATCCCGTACTTCTCTTCCATATCCAGAAAACTCTTCAATAAGCAGAGCCAGCAAATTGCGATTTCCTTCTTGCCCAGAAACTAAGATTTTCCAAAACTGAAAAAAATTTTATCTCAGTGCCAGAAAACAAACAAACTGAGGATGGGCTTTGATTCTGGGCCTTGGTCATCTCTACAAGTGATGACTTAATTAATTATGGATACTTTTTCCAAAGGCAAAGCTAGAAACCCTAACAGAAACACTAGGAAATGCACCTGGAGCTAAGGACAGCCACAGTGTATCAAAAAGAGCATGCGCCCGTAGAGTCAAACAATCCTGAGTTCAAATACTAGCAAATTTCACGACTGCCCTTTGAGCGTAAGGTTTGACATGTGGAGATGAGGAACAGGGTCGGTTTCACAGGCGCGCGCTGAAGGCCAGGTTGAACAGCATGTATAAAGTGCCCGCAGGCACACCGTCAGGAAAAAGAACACACAGTATATCGACTGCCATCCCTTCCTCCCTATATCCGCACCCAAAAACTATTCCTCCACTTTTTAACATGACCGTAACCTCACAATAATTATTTCCTTAGTTTTTTATTTATTTCTTTTTGTTTTATTTTTATTTGTTTTTTTTCTTTTTTCTTCTTTTATTTTGTTCCTTAGTTTTTTAAAGACCAGAAACAGTACAAAGTCACTCACTCGTCCCGTCATCTGGTTCAAAGTGGCCAGTGTTGTTCCACGTGCTGCCGCTGTTACTGCCATAGTTCTCATCAGTGCTGGCTGGCTCCGCATAATCGGCTGGGTTAAAGGTTCTGGGGGGGTGGGGAAAGAAAGCTTAAAAGAGTCTCTGACCTCTAAGCATCACCAGCAAAAATTAACAATCCCATGGAATACTCTCAATTTATGTCTCCTATCTATTTTGGAGTAGGACATCAATAATCATAATAAATTCCACACAGAATTTTGGAAAATAGCAGGTATCTGCATGTGAATGAAGGTCTGAGATAATGACCCAAGTAGTAAACGCTTATTTCAGGCACTATGTCTACATACTCATCCGATTCAGATCACACTGCGGTTAAGGCTGCACAGTAACCTCAGGGTACCAGGATATTAACCACTCCAGGATATTATGGTAACACTCAGGGGAAAAAAATGTAAAGACTTTGACATCAAATCAGTGAAACGTACCCCATTCCTTGAGCAGAAAACCTTCCTCCCCGTCTACCAGAGCCACCTTAAAGGAAAAAAAAAAAAAGAAAGAGAAAGAGAGAGGCATTTTAGAAACTGATAGAAAAACCACCTTGCCAATTGAGGCAACTCTGGAATAAGAAGTGGCTGACATTAGGAGATGTTCTTTCCTTCCCCCGGTAGCGTAGTTAACGTAACACAGCAGGCAATCACTAGTACTGACAGACTGTCCCTCTGCTGACCAAACTGCTGGGTCCTTAAGCAAATATGTTAACATCAACGTTAAAGACTAAAGGAAACACCACCTACCTTCTTTTCCACTGCCGACTCGGCAATCTCTAGAATTTGCATGACTTCTCAACAATTTAGGTAATGAGATGCCATGTGAATTTGTTTTCAAATAAAGACGACCCCTACAGAATAAGAATACCCTGTCCCCAATATCCACCCCCTAAGAAACTGATCACCTCTTCCTCGGCCACGTCCTCTTCTGCCTCGTTCAGTGCCTCTTCCAGAAGGTCCTCCACTCTTGGTGCCATCTAATCCGTTTTCCTGACCCCGAACTAAAATTAAAAACACAGATAGCCAAAACAGAGTCAATGGAATTTATGTAAATATGTAAATGGCACATATAGATGGTGGTGGGGAGACAAAACCAAGAAGAGATAATGAGATAGAAGGACGGGACGTGATGGTTGCCAGGGGAAAGGTGATGAACCATAACAGAGAGTTACAAGTCAGACAACTTTATAAGTGACTGCAAGGTGACTTCATGCCAAACTGGTAGCTGTAGCTAGAAAACGCTACATATAAGAGATACCAAAATCTCAAAACAAATGGTGGCAAGAAAAAAATCAAAAGGATGAAATAATGGTTTACTAGGTCCAGCCTACCAGGGCCCTGACGTCCCTGAAACCCAGACATTACTGACCCACAGCTGGTTTTGTTAAAGCCCCATGCATACACTCTCGTCCACGGCTGGCACCTCTCCCCCGTCTTGGTGGCCCACCACGTCGCCGACTATAGTCTCTGTCACGGTCTCGATTTTCTTTGCCTTCCTCGTTGGTTTCCGTTTGGCCACCATCCTTCTGTCCTGAGACTCCCTTCTTCTTCCCGACCATCTCCCACGAATGCTAAAGAAGGGCAGAGCATTCACATCTAATCAACATGGATTGCCGTGGGAAACCACAGATAAAAGGTGGGAAACTGTTAACCATTATCCTCTCATTATCCGAGTCTAAGATACTTCCACTAGTTCATGTCTGCTTAAATGAAGGGTACAGACAAAACCTCAAAACAATTTCTATACCTATCACTGCAAAATTAAAGTCCTTCTTACAGGGAGGCACTTATAGCTAATGGATTGCAGGGATCACTTCCAAAAGGACTGCCAGGATCTAGATCCAGTGCAGTCACTTGGCATATCAGTCAAAGGCCCAGTTGCTGGTCCCCGTCTTTCAAGTGTTCCTCCTGGGCTAAGAAATTAACTTCCTTCGGATTCAGTGACTCCCAAGTTCTCATAGTCTTATTTATGTCAAAGGAAAAAAAGGAAACTAAAAGTTCGCAAAGGTTAACTTTGAATTCAGAACGAACCAACAGTATTGGACTCTTGGGCACACGGTCTACTCACGTCGCCCAGCATTTCGGAGAATGACAACTCCACCTACTCCCCACCACCGTCCCTCAGCCCCACTCCCCGTCACACGCCCCGATTTCCTTTGCTTCAAAGACCAAGTAGCAGCCAGGAAGGCACAGCCCCGGCCCGGACACAGTGGACAACGGGAAGCCTTCGGTTCCAGGTTTTACACACTGTGTCCTCCGCATACTCCCTAAAGTGATATAACCCAATTAAACTTTCCCCAAAGCAGAAAAATCGAGGATTCATTCCAGAATGCAGGAGAGAAAATCTGTGGCAAGGAAAATAAGCTAAAAAGTCCTGCAAAAACCCCCATTCCTCAAAAAATGAGTTTTATAAAATTTTAAACACATACACCTTGATTCACACATACTTTTGCAGAAAATATGTACAGACAAAAATCCCCACAAACACCAAGACTACCATACCGTAACTATCCTAGTTACCATCTTACTCAACAACCCAGTGCTCAGCAACAACTAACAGCTAAAAACTTTCAAGAATATGGACCAAGTAGAATATGCAAGGACTGTTAGTTTTTCCAGGATTGATAATATTGTGCTCATATAGAAAAGTATCCTTTACAGGAAACATGCTGCAGAGGATTTATGGTGTCTACAACTTACTTCTAGACAATTCCAAGCGTCCATCAATGGATGAATTAAACAAAATGTGGTACACACATATAATGAAATATTGTTCAGCAATAAAGAGGAGTGAAATTCTGACACATGCCACAATATGAATAAACTCCATAACACTATGCTAAAGAAGAAGACACAAAAAGACAAATATTGCATGATTCCACTTACATGAGATACCTAGAACAGGCAAATTCAGAAAGACAGAGACTAGAGAAGGTTACCAGGAGCTGGGAAGAGGGGAAAGAGAGTTACTGTGTAACAGTTTTTGTTTGGGAAATGAAAAAGCCCTAGAGATGCATAAAGCTAATGACAGGACGGCGTGGTCAGTGTGCGTAACAGCACTGAATTATATGCTTAAAAGTGGTTAAAATGAGGGGCGTCTGGGAGGCTCAGTCAGTTAAGCGGCCGACTTCAGCTCAGGTCCTGATGTCACAGTTGGTGGGTTAGAGCCCTGTGTCGGGCTCTGGGCTGACAGCTCGGAGCCTGGACCCTGCTTTGGATTCTGTGTCTCCCTCTCTCTCTGCCCTCCTCTGCTCACTCTCTGTCTCTCGAAAATAAATGTATGTTAAAAAAAATGTTTTTTAACGGTCAAAATGATACGTTAAATACTACTAAAACTTAAAAAACTTAAGTGAAAAACGTTTACAATTATAGTAAAATTATATCCACACATTCTAAAGAGTCTACAACAGTTTACTGACAGGCTTTGAGAAGTCCAACTATCCACCCAGGACCCAGTAGGTAGCTCCTTGTTGCCTACTCTTCCAGTCCAAGCTCATGCCACACTACAGCTCCTGAGTCATTTTAGGCTCACGGCAGCCTCAATTCTTAAGCAACAGTGCCCCTATTATAACAAAATCTGCATCAGGAACCCTCAAAACTACATTCAAAATAGTTGGCTTATAGACTTTTCAGCTGGTCTGAAACCTGGCAAGTTTCAGAAAGCTGCCACCTCTTCTCTTCTCTATGGTATGCATCCGCTGCTGGCACTACCTGGGCTCCGGAGGGAAAAGGAATTACTACAATCTTCCCAAAGGTGCTCCCAGTTTTCTGATAAAATCTCATCCACTCAAACCCGTCCAACACTCCCCTGGTGGCTGATATTACTCCCAACTGGTTTCATTCACCAGCAGCTGGTTTATTTGTGGCATAAGCCTACATTCTCTAGTTTATTTTCCTTTTTGATACCATAGAAGGCTAGATTTGTAGCACGAGGCAAAAAATGGTGGAAGGTGAAACAAAATGTGACCTTTGCAAATTAACTAATTTTAAAAAGTCCAGGGACGCCTGGGTGGCTCAGTCGGTTAAGCGCCCGACTTCAGCTCAGGTCATGATCTCTCGGTTCGTGGGTTCAAGCCCCGCATCAGGCCCTGTGCTGACAGCTAGCTCAGAGCCTGGAGCCTGTCTTCACATTCTGTGTCTCCCTCTTTTTTCTGACCCTCTCCTGCTCATGCTGTCTGTGTCTCTCTCTCTCTAAAATAAATAAAAACAGTAAAAAAATCAATAAATAAAAAATCCAGCTCAGTTGATTGAGAATCAGATTTTTTAACATTTTAAAAATGTTTATTTTTGAGAAAAAGAGAGAGTCGGAGTGTGTCAGACTCTTGATTTAGGTTCAGGTCATCATCTCACAATTCGTGAGACTAAGGCCCACATCAGGCTCTGCACTGACAGCAAAGAACCTGCTTAGAATTTTCTCTCTCTCTCCTTCTCTCTGCTCCTCCAATGTTCATGCATGCACTTTCTCTCCCCACTCAAAAACAAATAAACTTTAAAAATAAAAAAAGCTAAACTTTGTAAAGGCGTAAGTATTCCCACATCAACCCCTTACCCCAAAATCATACACAATTATTCTAAAGTAAACTCAAAATAAGCCAAAGGCTCTATTATCTGATTATCTAGGCAGTTATCTTCTAATAAGATCAATAACATAGAATCTAAGACCACATTTTTTAAAAGTAAATTCTACATTCTGAGATCAAGAGTCACATGCCCTACCAACTGAGCCAACCAGGTGCCCCTAAGACCACATTTTTGAAGAGAAAAATCCACAAATTTAAATTCAGCAGTAAAAAGAAGTTTCCTAATGGGGCACCTGGGTGGCTCAGCTAAGCATCAGACTCTTGATTTTGGCTCAGGTCATGATCTTGTGGTTCGTGGGATCGAGCCCCATGCTGGGCTCTACAATGACAGCACAGAGCCTGCTTGGGATTCTCTCTCTCTCCCTGCCCCTTGCCTGCTCCCACGTGCACATGCTCTTTCTCTCTCAAAACAAATAAAAGGTATTCCATTATTATTTCTTGTTGTCACAAGGAAACTGACAAACCTCCAACATTTAGTTAACATGACATTCTAACACTAGTAATCCTCTATAAGGATGAACTCTGGTTATCTATTCCAACCAATGATCACTAATATAAGACCAAGGAAATGAAAATGAGTTCAAAATGATATACTGCTCATTAAAACAATAAAGTTCTCTATGAAGCACCACAGAAATACCCCAAAGGTTCGTAAGGCAGAATCTTGGTCCTTAAGGGCCTAAACAATTTGGGACAATAAGATGAGAACGAAAATACAGGGATCTCACTAAATAGAAAAGAGGTGAAATAAGTGAAATTCGAGGGCAAGAGCTGCTCCGAGATAGCCCCTATGATCTTCGGGGTGGTCAATAGGCTGTTAACTCTTTTTCTGCTAACTCAACAGAAATAAGTTCAAGCGATGAAAATGTACTGTAAAATGTAAAGGTGACATTGATAAGAATGGCTTGAAATCAGAATCCATTAGTTTGTAACTCTGTTCAACAGCAATAAAACAGGTGAGCAGAACGTTCTATGATTAGTAACTAAGGCTATTATGTACCATTTCTAATTCAGACTAACTCAGTCTTGAAAACAGTCACTAGCCTGGAATGAATACTTTATTCTAGACTGATTAAAAGAGATGGATTTTATCTGTTTTCTATTTATTGCACATAAATTTTAGGTATCTGCCACCTGCAGTAAACTACCTCCAGGACTGTTCTCTGTTCCATTTGGAGAATAAGGTTCTCTCCTTTAAGTTGAGTTACTCCACTTGCTATTTTTAGAATATTCTGAGCTTCTCAGCCAGGGACCCACTTTCTAGAATGCTCTATTAACACGCTACCGTATCTGGGCTTCCTTCCAGTAGGACGTTGATGGCTCTGTTGACGTCCCCATTGCAGTCATGTAAAGCAATGACACATTCATCCTGGTTTTTGCCTGTGATATCAATCAACTGAAAGAGAAAAATCAGCAAACGTCATGAAGCAGCTTGCACTCTTCATAAAAGGAAACCAGGTGAAGGAAAGAGAGAGGACACCAGCTGAGTCTGGAAGAACCCCAGGCTTAAAAAAGCAAAATATGCAGAATTTTGGTATTCTAACTCAATAAGCAAAATATTAACACCTATGATTAGGGATGAGGTCAAAAGTATTTACACAAGAAAGTAGCTCACAGAGAACAAACGCAGAAGCACATAGGTCTTTCCTAGATGCCACAACTGCTCCAAGTTGCTATAAAAATGGCATCAACAAAATCCTCCAATAAACAGAAGTTAAGATTAAGATAAAACCTTTGCAAACATGGTAGCTATCCAAAGGAGTACGGTACATCAGACAACAAAAGCATTTATTTATTGGTTTAACCTATTATGTTTCAGGTCACAATTCTTTTAATACCTACAGCGAGAAGTACCCGAGCAGACATCTAGGGTACCAAACTATGCTTTAATCCTGAAGTCTTTTCCCATCACCTCCAGCAATTAGAATGTACTCACTTGTTTCACCTTCTCCTCAAAGTCAGCATCATTATGGTCTGAAATCATCTGTGCAAGTCGAATCTGTTCCGCAGTGGCCTAGGGATGGAGACGAGTTCAAGCATGATCAAGAGACAACAGTTCAGAGAAGTAAGAGGGACCTATGTAATCTAATCGACCCCACCTCTCAGCCCAATTTCCCTCTCCTGCTACAAATGAGCAAAAAAACGCTGACTCCAGCTAAGATGCTTACCTTTCCAGAATGACAAAAAACAAACAGTGAACCTGTCACCATTCCACTCTACAGTCCCTGCAAAAGCAAGGAGCTTTTCCACCAAGGTTCAGTTAAAGAAGCTCCCGTTGTGGGATCACAGCACCTCTTCTGAACATTTGTGCCTTAAATAACTGACATGAATGCATTTGCAAAGTCATGTGTAAACCCCGTTCCGGTTTCTGTAAGGACCAACGCCACCCTCTTATTTCTGAGGTGACAATAACCTAAGATTTAGTCTGAGGGAACTGCTACCTTATAGATACAAAGCACAGGACCCATTCTCTCCAGGCCTCGTAACACAGGATTAAACAACAAGAAGCAAGCATGTTCATCATGGCCTACCACTAACAGTCATCAGGCCCTAAGTAAAATGAAGAGAGGCAAGGAATAGAAAACAAAAATAAAAAACTCAAACCATTAGTCCAGAGCACAGAACAACGCTGCACTGGATGGAAACTGATATCAACCAGCAAAGCTAGCAGTGGATCCCTTGGGTTCTTTACCTGTGGCCGCTGCTTGTGCTGTGTCTGGTTTTGGTTTTGAGGCTGTTCCCAGTTTCCCCGGGCTCGGTTAGTGCCCACCGATGTCATCATTTACAGTATATACAAATAACAGTATTTACAAGGTAGAATACTGAAAGATTAGAAAAAAATTCAGATGTTAAGTATGAGCAAAACAGGTTTTCAACCTCTTTCATCAGCACCTTCGCCAAACATGCTCATCATCCAAGAGTCATCCGTTCTGGAAACACACTTAGTTTGATAAATTCCTTAAGAAACAATTGCTATTAGTCCAATTTTATAAAACAAGAAATATTAAAAAGATTACGTTAAGTGACGGTTTGTTTTCCTAAGTTATGGGCGTGGTTTGGTTACAAGTCCCCTACATGCAGCTTTGTGAAGTTTTGTGAAACACTGTTAATAATCAAAAGCTTTCTACACACAAACAACCGAAGTCCCTTTGACAAAAGGAAAGATAATCAGCCAAACCTGGAAACAAAAGCCTTCCAGGAAGGGGACTTAAATCTATACTCCAAACAAAAACAACTTAAAATCTCGAACTCACCTACCTATGCAAACAGCTCTAGCTCCCTTACAATTCATTTATGTAAATTGCATATGACCTCCATCACCTGGGAAAGGACAAGCTCAAGTCTAGACTTTCTCCTTCAAGTTCTAGCTCTCCTCATGCACTGAGTGCTTCCATAACCTTCAACAAGGCAAGTATTAGCCCCAGTGACTTTGCTGAAGAATCTCAGTTCCCTAGATAATTCCAACACACTATTTTTGCAGCTACTTTCTGTTGCTCTCCTAGTCCACAGTTCCAAGGCACCAGAATTGCAATTACCCTTTACCACTCACCTTAGTATACAGAGAATCCTAAATCTGTCCCAAACCAAAAGCACCTAGCACAAGTTTTATTTGGAAGGGCTTCTACGATAGCATTTTAAACTTAGACATTACTGCCAGCAAGAGGACTTTGTTGAGACAGAGAACACACAGGGCCATCCCCAAACCAGAACGGTTTTGGTTATTAACACTTCCAGTAGGCTAGGAGTCTCCTTCCATTCATACTTTGCTTTATAATGCAACCTCAGCTGCTGCGTTTAGTAAACAAACACTCGTGGTCAAAAGCAGATGTTAAAAAAAAAAAAAGCAGATGTTACTCTGCATGGTTTTATTCTCTTCCAAAGAGAGTAACTTTATATTTTCTGCTCTACATGTAATTTTTTTTCATTAATGAAACTTTTTATGGGATAATTCTAGACTACCCAAAAGCCATTATTGGATTTGAAGGAGAGGTAGATGGAGCTTTTAAAGAAATACAGAAGGATTAATTATTAGAGAAGTGAATCTCACTAGTTTCTGAGGTCTGAAAGAAAACTAACTTCCCTTCAGATAAATTCTTCACCAAAGTGGATCAATAGGCTGCACAGGTCCCTTCTTTGGTGCAGTCATTCAGAATGAAGAGCTTTACATTCTCTGTCGCCAAAATTTTTAAGAAAATTTCAGAGCTAATGCTTTAACCCTAACCTCTTCCCCCTACACATGTGCACACAAAGCCCTGTAGGTATTTCTAGCTACTACAAGACTGTTTGCTACACAAATAGTACCTTTTCCCCGATTAGTCAGGTTTCAACACTCACACATATTAAAAACGAGCATTCTTTAACCAGTAACCCCTGGATTCAAATCAAAGAAAACAATTAAAATTAGACAAAAACCATTATACTTAAAGATCTGGCTCTAGAATGAAGTTTCTATTGAGAATAAACATTCCTATGACTTACGAATATTGACTGCGTTCTACTTCATGTGTGACTTCAACTTACACGCATGAAGTTAATACGACTGATGTGAACTGTGTGACAAGCAACACGGAATGCATATACCGCACCAGCCAACGTAGATATATTAAAGAGTCACCGTGAAAGCCACATAATTACTCAAGGGGGGGGGGGGGAACAGTCCAGAAGACTCCCTCTGTTAACTTAACTCAGTTTCTCTCTTACAAGTGCTTTGAAAGTGTGACTAAGAAAATTTTACCACCTAGGTAGTAACAACACTGAGCAGCAGGTCAGAAGTAAACGATCTGGGATGGATCACTGGAGGGCACAAAATTAGTAGCCTTTTTGTAGCAAGCAGAGACACAAACCTAGAGTTATCACAGTGCAGAGAAAGAATCTTGTTAAGTATTTTCCCTTAGAAAATAAAAATATTTCCGGGCAACATGTGAGAAGTGTTGGAGACCAAGGGAAAAGTTTTTGCAGGAATACAGGTTTCAACACAGGAGTGCCCTTGACCATTTTTTGAAAACCAGCTACTTAAAAAAATAGCCAAAGAAATTTTACAGAAAAAAATAAATATCAAGTATTTATTGAGCATCTCCTACGTGTCCAGTACTTTAGAAAATACAAAAGCAATAGGACTTGGTTGCTGCCCTCAGGGAGCTTACAATCTAAGTGGAGGAAAACTGAGACACTGAAGCTGGACTGGGGTGAGGCTTGCTCCCCGTAACAGGGCGCTCGTTCCCGGGATGCTTTGTGGAAATGACCCCTGCATCCCCTCCTCCGTAACCGTGAACCTCGTTTTAGAAAGCGTACACGCCAGTTAGGACAGTTAGCAATAGGGGGCTTTAAAAACCAGCCAGGAAACAGGGCACGATAAGGTCTCTCACCCTCAGGGACCCCACAGCAGTACCCGGGGCTCCCGAGGGGCACCGCACCGGCACGGTCCTCTCTTTTAAGGACAATGGGGTAGGATCTCAACCCCGTCGGAGCAACCCGCACGTAACCGACACGGTCCGGGGCCGGTGATGCTGGCTGTCACGGACCCTCACCACCAGCAAGTCCCACCACACATCCCCGAGGCGGGACCTGGCGGGGAAAGGGGGGACGGGGGGGGTCAAAAAAAGGATTTCTCCATCTAATAATCGGGGACACTCAGAGGCAAAAAGCGGTAACAACAAGAACAACAACAACAACAAGGGCCTGTCCCTGTGGTGTTTTTCCTTCCACAACACCCTACACCAGGGGCGGCTACTTTTCAAGAAAGGTGGAGGGGCACGTCTCCCGTTTGTGACATCAGTTTGCACAGCCCTGTTAGGAACTGTCCGCAAAGTGAGGGTCCGAGGACATTCGGGACGCCCGTCCTAGCCCGAGAAGAGCGACCGAGCGCCCCGGGGCCGCCCCCCCGCCCGGCTTCCCCGCCGGCGTCCCCCTCGCCCGGGGCCGGGGCGCCGCGCAGCAGGCCGGGCGGGAAGAGGGGCTGACAAAGAGGCCGCGGGCGGGCCGGGGCCGCGGGCCCACGCGCGGAGGGGGGAGGCTCGCCCCGTTCGGCGCCACATCGGGAGCCCCCGGGGCCCGTCGCCTCCTCCCCTCCCACCCGGAACAAATTCATCCTCCGCACTCCGAACCGAGGGCCACATGGGGGAGTTGGGGCAGCGCCACCCCGCCGCTCCTCCTCCCCCCGCCACCCCCGAGCCAGGCCGGCCCCGGCTCCGAGGCGGCCCGCAGCGGGCTGCGAAGGGAGGCCGGCCCCCGCGGCGGCCTCCCGGCGGCGGCCGGGCCGGAGGGGGCCCTACCTCAGGCGGGGCCCAGGCCGCGCTCGCTCGCGCTCTTCCTCGCTCTCCCCGCTCAGGCTCTAGCCGCATGGCCCCCCCCCTCCGGCCGCCCAAGCCCCGCCCCGGCCACGCTCCCAAATCGAGGCCCCGGCTCCGGCGCGGCCCACTAGGCCGCAAATCCAACCATAAACAAAACCTCCGGCGGCCGGCTTGGGGGGGGGGTGTAGGGCGCCGGGCTCGCACGACCGGGAGGGGTGTCCAGTGGGGGAGCGCACCGGGCGAGGGCCGACGGGGGGGGAGCCCGGCGGGGTACGGGAGAAGGGAGGGAGGGAAAGGGGAGACCGCGGATTTAAAGGGGCCGCGGACAATACCCGGCCCCGCCGCGCTGCCGCTGCCGCCGCCGCCGCCGCCAACGCCGCTGCGCTTCCAACTTTACCTCAGTCTCCTCCACACTGACACCCCGGGCCGCGCCGCCCCTGTCACGTGATGTCAGGTTCCCTCCTCCCTACCCCCTCCCTCCTTTCCCCTCGCGCGCTCGCTCTCGCGCCTTCCCCCTCCCACTTGCCTGCCTGCGTCTCCCGGCACGTGACGCGGAAAGGGACGCGCGCGCAAGCGTGCGCGCGCTGCCTCGCCACGAGCCGCGGCGGTGCGGCTCCGCGTGTCCGCCCCGCCTCCGCCGTGTGACGCACTGTCGGCCTTCGCTTCCTGTTCCTGGCGTCGTCCGGCGTCGTCCGGCGTCGTCCCGCGTCTCGGCGCGCGCCGCTCGCGGGACCGGTGCGGGCCTGGGTCACGTGCTGGGGGCCGCGGGAAGGCCGCGTTCCGGCTTCCTGGGCCCCTGTCCGCCATGTTTTCGGGCCGGCCGAGCGTCTGTATTTCCGCGTGAGGAAATGGCCGGGGAGTTTCGGGGAGCCCAGGCGCTGGGGCCCGGGCGGAGCCCCGGCTGACCCGGCAGTTGTGCGCGGGGCGGGAGGCCATGGCGTCCGGCAGTAACTGGCTGTCCGGCGTGAACGTCGTCCTCGTGATGGCCTACGGGAGCCTGGTGAGACCCCGCGCCCGGGCTGGGACCCGTCCCTGCCCCGGGAGCCCCTGCGGTCCGGGCGCCCCGCCCCCCGCCCGGCGTGCGCCCCGGAGCAGCCCCGCGCGCCCGCCGCTGGGGCCTTAGAGGGGAGACGCCCCTTTTTTTCTTAAGACCGTTATCTTATTAACGATTCCGTTCTTTTTTCCTGCTTCTCGGACAGGTGTTCGTACTGCTGTTTATTTTTGTGAAGAGGCAAATCATGCGCTTTGCAATGAAATCCCGAAGGGGACCTCATGTCCCCGTGGGACACAACGCCCCCAAGGTAGGTCCTTAAGGCGCGAGTTCTGCGGCGCCGTCAGGGCCTAGCGTGAAGCGGCCTTCGCCTGGGAGAGGACTTTGGTTCCCCCGCGCCCGGCGGTGTAGACGGGCTGCCGCGCCCCCTGCTGCGGCTCCGCGGAGAGGGGTGTGGACTGGGCTTGGCCGCCCTGTGGTGGGGCTCGCTAGCCGCGCAGGCTTGGCGCTCGGGCGTCGGCGAGCCCCAGGTCCCCGAGAAGGGCTGCCTCCGCAGAACCGCCCCTTCCTGGGGCCTCAGTCCCCGGGCTCCGTCCTTCGTGTTCGGAGCCGAAACCCGCGGACATGCGGGAAGGGAGCGTCCGAGGGGTCGTTAGGCCCGCGTCGTGTCCGGGCCCTGCGTTCCTTCCCGTGGCGTGTGGGTCTCTCCGGGTGAAATTTCCTCTGTCTCCCGGACCTCTTACCGGAGCCCCCGTTTCCGTAGCTAAGGGCCTGTGTAGCGCTTCCGGAAACCTGACATGGAAACCAGAGGTCCCAGTGCCGCCCCCCACTCCTGCGTCTGTCCTCGGCTCCTGGTAGACCTTTGGCCTGGCTCTGATCCAGGGATCCGGCTGGGATCCGGCTGCACCCGGGAGATTTCCAGCCTCTGCGTGTGCTGTTGCTGGGGCGCAGGATGGTCCTGGGTCGTCTCTGGACCAGCCGATTTGCTCTTTAGATCTGAGCCCAAGTGTCATTTCCTCAGAAGAAGGTTTTCTACCTGTTTTAAAGTGGGTGATCCTTTTTTTCTCATAGCATTCTGTTGCTTCTAGATACAATTTTGCCACAAACTTCCTTTTATTTCTGTCTGCTTGTTTAATGCCTGCCTGCCTTCCTAGACCCTAAGCTTCAGGAATGCAGGGACCATGCTAGTTCTGGTCACCACGTAAAGCCAGGGCCTGCGTGTAGTGGGTACCCGATAATAGATTACTGAGTGACAGACAGGTTAGTGGGCAAACCGGAGCCAGTACACGTTTCGCTCCACTCCTGAGTCAGTGTCCTTTTCAACAACCAGTGCTGCGAACCTTCATTTTTTTGGTCGTTCCTTGCTGATGTATTTCACGGAAGGGCTTAAGGAACGTGTCGTGGTCGAAAAACCCAGCAGTGCTGCTTCCACATTCCCTCAGTTCTCCAGATGCCACCTGCCCTCCATGAGGGTATGGGGTTGGCTACCAGTATACCGTGATCCAATCGAAACTTTGATTACTGGGGCGCCTGAGTGGCTCAGTCAGTTAAGCGTCCAACTTCTGCTCGGGTCAGGATCTTACAGCTCCTGAGTTCGAGCCCCATGTTGAGCTCTGAGCTGTCAGCACAGAGCCCCATGTGGGGCTCAAACTCACAAGCTGTGAGATCATGACCTGAGCCGAAGTTGGACGCTGAACAGACTGAGCCACCCAGACGCCCCTCAAAAATAACATTTAAAATTTTTTTTTAAACTTTGATTAATTTGGAGCTTCCTGGACTAGATGAGATTCGTTTTGCTTAAAAAAATTCTCATTTAAGTTTGCATTTGTCAGCTCTTCCTGCCCATGGGTCCTCTCCCCATGCTTTATTTATTTATTTGTTTATGTATTTTTACATTTAGTTACTTTTGAGAGACAACATGAACAGGGGAGGGGCAGGGAGAGAAAGAGACAGGATCTGAAGCAGCTCCAGGCTCTGAGCTGTCAGCACAGAGCCCAATGCAGGGCTTGAACCCACAAACCGTGAGATCATGACCTGAGCCAGAGTTGGACGCTCAACCGACTGAGCCACCCAGGCACCCCAATAAAGTCACCTTTTTGCACTAAAAAATATAAATTAATTAAATAAATTTGCACTCATTGCTTGTGGAAGTGTAAATTAGTAAGACTTATCTGGGAAATCACTGCGTATTATCTAGTGAGATCACACGTGTACCTAGTCCATAGTGCAGCAGTTCCACTCTCAACATAGGAAATTAATTTTTCACCAGAAGACGTCGAAGAATATTCCTGAGGGCACCTGGGTGGCTCAGTTGGTTAAGTGTCCAACTTCAGCTCAGGTCGTGATGTCACGGTTCCTGAGTGCGAGCCCCACATCGGGCTCTCAGCTGTCAGCACAGAGACTGCTTAGAATTCTCTGCTCCCTTCTTTCTCTCAAAAATAAATAAAAGGTTTAAAAAGTTTCTTTTAAAAAAAGAATATTCATGGCAGTAATTGTGGTATTTCCAGAAGGAATTCTTAGTCCATACGTTTACTTGAGAATATATCTTTAACATTTAATTTTGAGAGAGAGAGGGAGACAGAATCCAAAGCAGGCTCCAGGCTCTGAATTGTCAGCACAGAGCCCGATGCAGGGCTCGAACCCACAAACCGGGAGGTCATGACCTGAGCAGAAGTCCGACGCCATACAGGTGCCCTGATTCTAAAGCTTTAAAAAAAAAAAAAAAGCCACAAATGTGAGTGTATCTCAAAAACCTGCTGTGTGGAAAAAGCCAGAAAGCCACTCAGAAGACTATCTACCAGTTTGTTCCATTTCATTTATATGGAATTCTAGAACACACAACCATGTCAATAGAAAGTACGTGATTGTTGATTGGAGCCGGGAAAGAGAGGTTACTGCAGAGAGACACGAAGAACGTTTTGGGGTGATGGAAATACCGTATCTTGGTTGCAGTGGTGGCTGAGTGGGTGATTCACTTGTCAGACCCAGTCCACACAAATTGGTTGCCTTTTATTCCATGTAAGTTCAACCTCGTTAGAGTATTTAAAATTTTAAAATAAGTTGCAAAGGATTTCAAAAAGTATTTTTTCATTTGTGTGAAGTTTGAAACCAGGCAAAGGTAAACAGCTTATTCGGGTTGATAGGTGATAAAACAGGGACGGAAAGTAAGATTGTTGACAAATGAAGATTGGGGGGTTGCGTTCAATCAACTAAGCACACGAGGCTTCAGAGTCTGGGAGTGTTCAGGTTATGGACAGGATAGGGGATGCAGATGTTCACAGTTTTCATAAGCAAAACGTACATGACATGTATTCCGAGTATGATATATTTCACAGTGGGAGTTTCTAAAAAGTTACAAGAAGAGGGGCGCGTGGGTGGCTCAGTCGGTTAAGCCTCTGACTTCGGCTCAGGTCAGAACTCACGTTCGTGGGTTCGAGCCCCGCGTCGGGCTCTGTGCTGACAGCTAGCTCAGAGCCTGGCGCCTGCTTCCGGTTCTGTGTCTCCTTCTCTCTCTGCCCCTCCCCCCCCTCACACTCTGTCTCTCTCTGTATCAAAAATAAATTTTTAAAAAAACATTAAAAAGTTACAAGAAGAATCTGCTGGGGCTCTGGCTGCCCTCTTAAAGTGAGAGAGGTGACCATGGAGTTATTACCAGTGCCTGATTCAGGATGGCTGGAGTAGCCTCCGGAATTTTAGACCATGGATGTGAGGTAACCCGCAATTAACTGACCTCTGGAAGAAAGCTTTTAGAAGTCCTGTGATCGACCAGGTAGGGTGGTCCCCAAACTAATAAACCATATACAGGTAACATCACAGATTTTTAGATCGTGATTTTCCAGTTGCTGTCCAGTTTTTCTCTTCCTCTGGAACTTCTTTATAGCACCTAACCAAGATTCTAAACCAGTGGAGTCAGAAATCATGTTGAGGCTGTAGAACTTGAAGCAATTCTGGCAGGTTAAAAGATCGCACTTAGAGGGCTGTGTGGGTGGCTCTATCTGTTGAGCATCCGGCTCTTTGTCACGGCTGAGGTCATGATCTCAAGATTTGTGGGTTCAATCCCCACATGGGGTTCTGCGCCGACAGTGCAGAGCCTGGTTGGGATTCTCTGCCCGCCTCCCCTGCTCTCTCTCACACACACAAACTCTCTCTCTCTCCCCTTCCCTCCCCCTCTCCCTCTCCCTCACTCAAAATAAACTTTGAAAAAAATTTAAGAAAGATCCAGCTTAGAGACGTGCAGCTTGGGGCGGTTCTTAGAGCGCGCGGTCCCACCCTTCAGTGGCTTAGTCTGACTCGGCAATGTCATCAGCCAGGTGAGCGTTCTTTACGCCGCTTTTGTGGAAGTTGCTCACTTGCTCTGGCCCGTTTCCGAGTTGCTGGGAAGCAGCGTACAGGATACGTGAGTGCGTGTTCTTTTCTTTGTGGGAACAGGACTTAAAAGAGGAGATTGACGTCCGGCTGTCCAGGGTTCAAGACGTCAAGTACGAACCTCAGCTCCTCGCCGACGGCGATGCGAGATTGCTGCAGCTGGAAGTGCAGGGGAGTCCGAGTACGTGCGCGTTCCGGGTGCTTGGGGGGGCTCCCCCGTGGGCAGGGCTGCCGGGCCCCCGCGGCTGCTCTGGTGCAGACGCGGGAGACGCGGGGAGGCAGGCGGCGGGTCGGCTTGCTGCGGTTCGGACTCCGAGGGGTATGCCCCTGCCCAGTCTCTCTCTCTCAACAGGCTGCTACAACTACTTGTACAGGATGAAGGCCCTGGATGCCATCCGTGCCTCTGGTGAGGGCGGCTTGACAGGACGTTGAGGGTCCTGAAAGGTCCCGGGGAGGGAGGATCCCCTTTGTATGTATTAGAGCTTATGCTTTTTCTGCCTCCTTGGCTCAGAGGAATTTCCTAGAGTCGGGAGAGTACTAGGTTATGTTGTCTAAGGAAATGGTGGCAGCACACTCTTACCTCCAAAGAGTGAATTTGTTTCCTTGTTTAGACCTTTAGTTTCATGAACTGGATGGTGGTAATTTGCTTGTTTTTCCACAAAACACAAGTGGCAAACGCTTTTTCAATAAGACCAAGATAAATGGGTCTTGAATTTTTTCTATTTCATGATCATTGTCGAATATGCTTTGTGCTGAAGCGTGGTTTCTGTCGTAGAGCCGGGGTGAGTAAGTAGGAGGGTGAACAGGAGGGAGACGCTGTCCGGCCCATGGTTGTGGTTGCACCACGTGACAGCGCAGACTCGGCGCTGGACCTCCAGTGGTCTTCATTCCGTTAGAATTTCCCCCCAACTCACTCACTGGACCCGTTTCTACGTTTGGGAGAGTAACTGAAAAGCCTAGCGAATGGGAGGAGGGTCACGGCTGTATGTCTCTCTCCTCAGAGATCCCGTTCCATGCGGAAGGCCGGCATCCCCGCTCCTTAATGGGCAGGAACTTCCGCTCCTACCTGCTAGAGCTCCGCAACGCCAGCACCCCCTTCAAGGGCGTGCGCAAGGCCCTCGTCGACACCCTGCTGGACGGCTACGAGACCGCCCGCTACGGGACAGGGGTGAGCGGGGCGCCCCTTCTGCCTTCCGGGGCCTGAAGGGCGCCCCGGCCTGAGGGAGCCCCGCTCCTCCCTCCTCTCCCCTCAGGTCTTCGGCCGGAGCGAGTACCTGCGCTACCAGGAGGCCCTGAGCGAGCTGGCCGCCGTGTAAGTGGTGGGGGGTGGGCGCCCCAGCGACGTGCCCGCCGTGAGCGGTACTCGCAGAGTCACGGGGGCGAGCTGGCCCGTCCTGCCTTGCGCGGCTCTGCCAGAACACAGGAGGGGAAGCCTCTGCTCCTTTGTGTTTTTGTTTGTTTTTAGTTCAGCTCAGCAAAATGTCAAGAATTGGTGTAACATGTAGACCAATAAAGGGAATAAAGTTGGGGAACTGGGGGGCTCAGTCAGTTAAGTGTCCAACTTTCGCTCAGGTCATGATCTCACCGTCTGTGGGTTTGAGCCCCACATCGGGCTCTGTGCTGACAGCTTGGAGCCTGCGTGGGATTCTCTCTTCCTATCTCTGCCTCTCCCCTATTCATGCTGTCTCTTTCTCTATTTAGTGTTTAAACTTTTTTTTTTTAATTTTCTTTATGTCTTTATTTTATTTTGAGAGAGACAGAGCGTGAGCGGGGGAGCGGCAGAGCGAAAGGGAGACACAGAATCTGAAGCAGCTCCAGGCTCTGAGCTTTTAGCACAGAGCGCAACCCGGGGCTCGAACCCATGGACTGAGATCATGACCTGAGCCGAAGTCAGACGCTTAACTCACTGAGCCACCCAGGCGTGCCCCAAACATATTTTTAAAAATGTTAAAAAGGGAATAAAGTTGGGTTTTTTTTTTTTTAATTATTAGAGGGAAAGAGAGCATGAATGGGGGAGGGTCAGAGAGAGAGGGAGACACAGAATCTGAAGCAGGCTCCGGGCTCTGAGATGTCAGCACAGAGCCTGATGCGAAGCTCAAACTTACAAACCACAAGATCATGACTTGAGCCAACGTCTGACACTTAACTGACTCAGCCACCAGGCATCCCCATGGAATAAAGCCCTTTTTTTTTTTAATGGTGACTGGATCCTAGACTTCAAAAAAAAATTTTTTTTCTTTAATGTTTATTTTTGTGAGAGAGAAAGTATGAGTGTGAGAAGGGCAGAGAGAGGGGGAGACACAGAATCTGAAACAGGCTCCAGGCTCTGAGTTGTCCGCACAGCTGAAGTTGGAGGCTTAACTGAGTGCCCCAGGCATCCCAGGAATAAAGTTGTTCAATACAGAGATTTTTTTCTCTTTTAGGTTCCAGTGTTTTCCTTTTATGTCTTGGTCTGATAAAAGTAATGCGTGTCACCCATTTTTATCACCGCTCACAGCTTTCGGAACCTTGTTCGAAACTGAGGGCATCAGGAGAGTATCAGCTGCTGAGTTCCCTGTCGTACGAATCACGACTTTTGTCTGGCAAGGTTTTAAATGTGCACTAACGTAGTTTCATGATGGTGCTTGTACAGATGTTGAAAGGGAGGCGAGGGAAAGCCGATGTAGGATAAAAAGTTAGTTACCAGGGGCGCCTGGGGGGCTCAGTCGGTTAAGCGTCCAACTTTGGCTCAGGTCATGATCTCCCGGTTCATGCGTTTGAGCCCCGCATCGGGCTCTGTGCTGACAGCTCAGAGCCTGGAGCTGCTTCAGATTCTGTGTCTCCCTCTCTCTGCCTGTCCCCTGCTCGTGCCGTCTCTCTCTGTCTCTCAAAAATAAAAAACATTAAAAAAGAAAAAAGTTACCAACTTTGAAAAGAACTATCTCAGTTTTCTGCCGTGTAGGATATGGCTCTTTCTGCCAAGAAGGGGTGTGTCTGTCCTGTCTCATCCCCTTTAAACTACCTTGTTCCAGACATGAAAGGTCCTGTGACAGCTTCTCGGGAGAGGAGTGAAAGCAGGGGAGGGTGAGGAAGGGCGCTCAGCCTGCAGGTTGGGCAGGAGGCCTGCTCGAAGCCTGGATTCTTTGAAAGACAAATACCTTCTGACGGTAACTCAGATGAGGCCTCTATAGTCCTCAGGTTCATGGAGATGGAGACTGAGCGCCAGGGCCCGGAGGCTTATTAGGAGGCTTATTACTTTTTTTTTTTTTTAATGTTTTATTTATTTTTGATACAGAGAGACAGAGCATGAGAGGGGGAGGGGCAGAGAGAGGGAGACACAGAACGGGAAGCAGGCTCCAGGCTCTGAGCTAGCTGTCAGCACAGAGTCTGACTCGGGGCTTGAACCCAGGAACGTGAGATCTGACCTGAGCCGAAGTCGGAGGCCTAACCGCCTGAGCCCCCCAGGCGCCCCCCGGAGGCTTATTACTTAAATGGGGACAGGACTTGGGTTTTGTAGGTGAAAAGAGCTCTTGGGGTGACGGCAGGACTGGCCACACCACGGGGCATGCGTGCCTAACACTGCTGAACTGCAAACGTTTAAAACTGGTCTATTTTACGACAGCTTTATTAGAAATTCCGTCCTTGGGGCGCCTGGGTGGCTCGCTGGGTTATGCGTCCAACTCTTGATTTCAGCTCAGGTCATGATCTCTCAGTTCATGGGATTGAGCCCCACTCGGGCTCCGTGCTGACAGCATGGGATCTGCTGGGGAATCTCTCCCTCTCTGCCCCTCCCCTGCTGGCTCACTCACGAGCTCTCTCTTTCTCTCTCTCAAAATAAATACGCTTAATAAGAAGTAAAATTTTTTAAAAATCAGGGCACCTGGGTGACTCAGTTGAGGGACCAACCTTTTTTTTTTTTTTTATGTTTTTTATATAGTTTTGAGAGACAGAGACAGCACAAGCAGGGGAAGGGTCAGAGAGAGAGGGAGACACAGAATCTGAAGCAGGCTCCAGGCTCCGAGCTGTCAGCACAGAGCCCGACGCGGGGCTCGAACCCATGAACTGTGAGATCATGACCTGAGCCGAAGTTGGACACTTAACTGACTGAGCCACCCAGGCGCTCCGAGGGACCAACACTTGATTCTGGCTCAGATCATCATCCCAGGGTCATGGGGTCGAACCCTGCGTTGGGCTCTGCACTGAGTATAGAGCCTAAGATTCACTCTCTCTCTCCCCCTCTCTCC
>PISW01008421.1:0-74103 GCA_004023785.1 Mungos mungo
GAAAGTGATTTATCTTCCAGATTCCTTGATATCTGTGTATTTCTATATAAATTTCAGAATAGAATTGTTCAATTCTGTAAGAATTTTGCTGAAACTTTTATTGGGATTTATTAAAAATATACAATGATGTGATAAAAATGCAATCTTGTAACCCAATGACAAGTTATCTCCTCCATTTTTGTGTAAAATTTCTCTCAGCAGTGTTTTCTGATTTTTATATACAAGTCTTGAATACACTTTCAAAATTATTCCTCAAAAATTTTAAATATATTCACATTACATAGTGCTTTTCTATTTTAATTTTTTTCTTTTATTGTTTATTGTCAAGTTGGTTTCCAAATAACATCCAGTCCTCATCCCCTCAAGTACCTTTCTCCATGTCCATCACTGCCCTTTCCCTCTCCCACTCTCGCATCAGCCCACAGTTTTTTCTCAGTATTCAAGAGTCTCTCATGGTTTGCCTTTCTCCCTCTCCCTAACTATTTTGTCCCCCTTCCCCTGTCACATGGTCCTCTGTTAAGGTTCTCCTCTTCCACTTATGAGTTAAATCATATGGTATCTGTCCTTCTCTGCCTGATTTATTTCACTAAGCATAACACCCTTGAATTCCATAAATGTTGCCATGAATGGCCAGATTTCATTCTTTCTCATTGCCATGTAGTCTTCCCTTGTATATATAAAGCAAATCATCTTGATCCATTCATCAGGTGATGGACATTTAGGTTCTTTCCATCATTTGGCTATTGTTGAAAGTGCTGCTGTGAACATTGGGGTACATATGCCCCTATGCATCTGCAACCCTGCTGAATTGATGGAACAATTCTAGTAGGCTTCTGGTGGAATCGGTTGAGTCTTTCATGTAGAGTATCATGCTGTTCTGTGAAAAGTGAAAGTTTGACTCCATCTTTGCCAATTCTGATGCCTTTTATTTCCTTTGGTTTGTCTGGTTGCTGAGGCTAGGATTTCCAGCAATGTATTAAACAGTGGTGAGAGTGGACATCCTTGTCATGTTCCTGATTTCAGGGGAAAGCTTTCAATTTTTCTTCATTGGGAATGATATTAGCTGTGGACTTTTCATAAATGGCTTTTATGATGTTTAAGTATGTTCCTTCTATCTTGCCTTTCTTGGGGGTTTTTATTAAAAAGAAAGCTGTTTTGTCAAATGCTTTTTCTGCATCTGTTGATAGGATTATATGGTTTTTATCTGTTCTTTTGTTAATGTGATGTATCACACTGATGGATTTGTGAATATTAAACCAGCCCTGTTACCCAGGAATGAATCCTACTTGATCATAGTGGATAATTCTTTTTGTATGCTGTTGAATTCGATTTGCTAGTATTATGTTGAGTATTTTTGCATTTGAATTTGACCCGTCCGGCAGATCAGTCAACACAGGTCCTGAGGGAGGGAATGAGAATTGGGAGGCAGGGGCACACAGAGAATGGAGGCAAGACAAATCTCTGATCAAGCCTCATTTATTGAGAGACATGCACGTCTTATAAAGGGTAGAAGGCGGGCAGCTGACGTGAGTCAGTTGCTAAGAAACAAGGGTGAGGGTAAGGGAGAAACTAAAAGCACAACACCTGGGAAACCAATAAGAGGGCCCAGCCTACAGGCCTTGAGCTGGACGTGATAATGCAGCTCTGCTGTGCTGGGAGTGATAACGCAGCTCAGCTGTGCGGGTGGCTGATCTTGCAGGTTGAGGCATGTGTCTTTTCTTCTGGCAGCTCTTCTGGCAGCTCCCCCAAATGAATTTATTAAAGATATTGGCCTGTAGGTCTCTTTGTTATATGGGTCTTTGTCTGGTTTGGGAAT
Source organism: Mungos mungo (assembly GCA_004023785.1). NCBI lineage: Eukaryota > Metazoa > Chordata > Mammalia > Carnivora > Herpestidae > Mungos > Mungos mungo. The sequence goes on from PISW01008421.1 coordinate 1,817, forward strand.
CAAAGTGATGCTGGTTTTGTAGAATGAGTCCAGATGTTTTCCCTCCATTTCTATTTTTTGGAATAGTTTGAGAAGAATGGGTATTAACTCTGCATTATTTGTCTGGTAGAATTCCCCAGGGAAGCCATCTGGCCCTGGGCTCTTATTTGTTGGGACATTTTTGATAACTGATTCGGTTTCTTCACTGGTTAGGAGTCTTTCAGATTTTCTAACTCTTCGCATTTGAATTTTGGTAGTGCATGTGTGTTAAGGAATTTGTCCATTTCTTCTAGTTTGTCCAGTTTGTTGGCATATAATTTTTCATAGTATTCCCTGAAGATTGTTTGTATTTGAGGGACTGGATGTAATAGATCCATTTTATTCATGATTTTCCTATTCGGGTGCTTTATCTTTTCTTTTTTTTTTCTTTTTTTCTTCACTTTTTATTAAAAGTATAATATAATTTTTGGCATTATTTTCACCACACTCCTTATTTTGTTTCCATATTGAAGTGGTACAGTTCCTGATAAAATAAGCTTTTTAAGAGACCTTTCCTTTATTTTATTTTATTTTTTGAATAGTTTATTGTCAAATTGGTTTCCATGCAACACCCAGTGCTCTTCCCCACAAGTGCCCTCCTCCATCACCATCACCTCTTTCCCCCACCTTCCCCTTCAACCCTCAGATCGTTTTCAGCATTCAATACTCTCTCAAGTTTTCCATCCCTCTCTCCCCAACTCTCTTTCCCTCTTCCCCTCCCCCTGGTCCCCCATTAGGTTTCTCCTGTTTTCCTGTTAGACATATGAGTGCAAACATATGGTATCTGTCCTTCTCTGCCTGACTTATTACTCTCAGCATGACACCCTCAAGGTCCATCCACTTTCCTACAAATGGTCAGATTTCATTCTTTCTCATTGCCCTGTAGTACACCATTGTGTATATATACCACATCTTCTTGATCCACTCATCAGGTGATGGACATTTAGGCTTTTTCCATGTTTTGGCTATTGTTGACATTGCTGATATGAACATTGGAGTGCATGTGCTCCTATGCATCAGCATTTCTGTATCTCTTGGGCAAATCCCTAGCAGGGCTATTGCTGGGTCATAGGGGAGTTCTATGGATAGTTTTTTGAGGAGCCTCCACACTGTTTTCCAGAGCAGCTTCACCAGTTTACATTCCCACCAAGTGTAGGAGGGTGCCGTCTCTCCACACCCTCGCCAGCATCTATAGTCTCTTGATTTGTTCATTTTAGCCACTCTGACTGACATGATGTGGTATCTCAGTGTGGTTTTGATTTGTGTTTCCTTGATGATGAGTGATGTTGAGCATCGTTTCATGTGCCTGTAGGCCATCTGGGTGTCCACTTTGGAGAAGTGTCTGTTCATGTCTTCTGCCCTTTTCTTCACTGGGTTATTTGTTTTGTGGGTGTGAAACTTGGTGAGTTCCTTGTATATTTTAGATATTAGCCCTTTATCTGATATGTCATTTGCAACTATCTTTTCCCATTCTGTCAGTTGCCTATTTGTTTTCTTGATTGTTTCCTTTGCAGTGCAGAAGCTTTTTATCTTGATGAAGTTCCAAGAGTTCAGTTTTGCTTTCATTTCATTTTCTGGGGGGCATGTGTCGAGTAGGAAATTGCTGCAGTGGAGGTCTAGGAGGTTTTTTCCTACCTTCTCCTCGAGGGTTTGATGGTTTCCTGTCTCACATTCAAGTCCATCAGTCATTTTGAGTTAAGTTTTGTGTATGGTTTAAGAAAGTGGTCTAGTTTTATTCTTCTGCATGTTGCTGTCCAGTTCTCCCAGCACCACCTGCCAAAGAGGCAGTCTTTTTTCCATTGGATACTCTTTCCTGCTTTGTCAAAAATTAATTGGCTGTACATTTGTGGGCCCAGTTCTGGGTTCTCTATTCTATTCCATTGGTCTATGTGTCTGTTTTTGTGCCAATACTTACTGTCTTGATGATGAACGCTTTGTAGTAGAGGTGAAAGTCTGGGATTGTGATGCCTCCCATTTTGGTTTTCTTCTTCAATATAACCTTGGCTATTCAGGGTCTTTTGTGGTTCCAAATGAATTTGAGGATAGTTTGTTCTAGCTTTGAGAAGAATGTTGGTGCAATTTTGATGGAGATTGCATTGAATGTGTAGATTGCTTTGGGTAGTAATTACATATTCACAATGTTTATTCGTATGATCCATGAACAGGGAACGTTTGTCCGTTTCTTGGTGTCTTCTTCAATCTCTTTCATAAGTTTTCTATAGTTTTCATCATATAGGCCTTTTACATCCTTGGTTAGGTTTACTCCTAGGTATTTGATGGTTTTTCATGCAATCGTGAGTGGGATCAGTTTCCTGATTTCTCTTTCGGCTGCTTCATTTTTGGTGTATAGGAATGCAACTGATTTCTGTACATTGATTTTGTACCCTGCAACTTTACTGAATTCATTGATCAGTTCTAGAAGGCTTCTGGTGGAGTCGATTGCGTTTTCCATGTAGAGTATCATGTCATCTGCAAAAAGTGAAAGTTTGACTTCTTCTTTGCCAATTCTGATGCCTTTTATTTCCTTGTGTTGTCTGATTGCTGATGCTAGGATTTCCAGCACTATGTTAAATAGTAATGGTGAGAGTGGACACCCATGTCATGTTCCTGATCTCAGGAGGAAAGCTCTCAGTTTTTCCCCATTGAGGATAATATTGGCTGTGGGCTTTTCGTAAACTGCTCTTATAATGTTTAGGTAAGTTCCTTCTATTCCGACTTTCTCAAGGGTTTTTATTTAAAAACGGTGCTGTATTTTGTCAAATGCTTTTTCTGCATCTATTGACAGGATCACATGGATTTTTTCCCTTCTTTTGTTAATGTGATGGATCACATTGATGGATTTGCGAATATTGAGCCAGCCCTGTAGCCCTGGAATGAATCCCACTTGATCATGATGGATAATTCTTTTTATATGCTGTTGAATTCGATTTTCTAGTATCTTGTTGGGTTTTTTGCATCTGTATTCATTAAGGATGTTGGTGTGTAGTTCTCTTTTTTTGCTGGGTCTCTGTCTGGTTTGGGTGTCAAGGTGATGTTGGCTTCGTAGAATGAGTTTGGAAGTTTTCCTTCTATTTCTATTATTTGGAATAGTTTGAGAAGAATGGGTATGAGCTCTGCTTTAAATGTCTGGTAGAATTCCCCGGGAAGCCATCTGGCCCTGGGCTCTTATTCGTTGGGAGATTTTTGATAACGGATTCGATTTCTTCACTGGTTATAGGTCTATTCATGCTTTCTATCTCTTCCCGTTTGAATTTTGGTGATGCATGTGCATTTAGGAATGTGTCCATTCATTTCTAGGTAGTCCAGTTTGTTGGTATATAATTTTTCATAGTAATCTCTGAATATTGATTGTATTTCTAAGGGATCCTTTTTCATTCATGATTTTGTCTATCTGGGTGCTCTCTCTTTTCTTTCTGAGGAGCCTGGCAAGAGTTTTATCAATTTTGTTTATTTTTTTCAAAGAACCAACTCTTGGTTTCATTGATATGCTCAACTATTCTCTTGGATTCTATATTGTTTATTTCTGCTCTGATCTTTATTATTTCTTTTCTTCTGCTGGGTTTGGGGTGCTCTTGCTGCTTCCCTTCTAGTTCCAGTAGGTGCTCTTTTAAATTTTGAATTGCGCTTTTTCTAGATTGTTGAGATTGGCCTGGATTGCAATACACTTTCCTCTTAGGACTGCCTTTGCTGCGTCCCAGAGATTTTGGATTGTTGTATTTTCATTTTCATTTGTTTCCATATATTTTTCAACTTCTTCCCTAATTGCCTGATTAACCCAATCATTCTTTAGTAGGGTGGTTTTTAACCTCCACATTTTTGGAGGTTTTCTAGACTTTTTCCTGTGCTTAATTTCAAGTTTCATAGCATTGTGATCTGAAAGTGTGCATGGTATGATCTCTATTCGTTTATACTTATAGTGGGCAGCTTTATGCCCCAGTATGTGATCTATCTTGGAGAATGTGCCATGTGCACTCGAAAAGAAAGTGAATTTTTTATCTTCAGGATGCAGAGTTCTATATATATCTCTCAGTTCCATCTGTTCCCATGTGCTGTTCAGGTCCATTGTTTCCTTAGTGATATTCTGTCTGGTTGATCTATCCATTGCTGTCAGTGGAATATTAAAGTCCCCTGCAATTAGCACATTTTTGTCAATAAGATTGTTTCTTTCTGCGATTAATTGTTTTATGTATTTGGGCGCTCCCAAATTTGGCACATAGATATTTATAATTGTTAGCTCTTCCTGATGGAGAGATCCTGTAGTTATTATATAATGTCCTTCTTCATCTCTTGTTACTGCCTTTACTTTAAAGTCCAGTTTGTCTGATATAGGTATGGCTACTCGAGCTTTCTTTTGGCTTCCTGTCACATGATAGATATTTCTTCATCCCTTTACTTTCAACCTAAAGGTGTCTTCCAGTCGAAAATGAGTCTCTTGTAGACAGAAAATAGATGGGTTTTGTTTTTTTATCCATTCTTCTACCCTGTGCCGTTTGGTTGGAGCATTCAGTCCATTTATATTCAGTGTTATTATTGAAAAATGTGGGTTTAGAGTCATTGTGTTCTCCCTAGAATTCATGTTTATAGTGGTGTCTCTGTCACCTTGTATTCTTTGCAATATTTCCCTTATAGAGTCCCTCTTAGGATTTCCTGTAGGGCTGGTTTGGTGGTCATGAATTCTCTCAATTTTTGTTTATTTGGGAACACTTTTATCTCTCTTATTTTGAATGACAGGCTTGCTGGATAAAGGATTCTTGGCTGCATGTTTTTTCTGTTCATCACATTGAAGATTTCCTGCCTTTCCTTCCTGGCCTGCCAAATTTCGTTAGATAGGTCTGTAGCCACTTTGATAGGTTTCACTTTGTATGTGAGGGTCCTTTTCCCCCTAGCTGCTTTCAGAATTCTCTCTTTATCTTTATATTTTGCCAGTTTCACTATGATATGTGTTGCCTAAGGTTGATTCAAATTACATCGTAAGGGGGTTCTTTGTGCCTCTTGAATTTGAATGTCTATTTCTTTCCCCAGATTTGGGAAATTCTCAGTATAATTTGGTCTAGTATCCTTTCAGGGCCTTTCTCTCTGTCTTCCTCTTCAGGAATTCCTATGATAAGGATGTTGTTCCATTTGATTTTATCACTCAGTTCTCGAATTCTCCTTTTCTGCTCCTGGATCAATTTCTCTCTCTTTTTTACAGCTTCCTCGTTTGCTATAACTATGTCTTCTAATTCATCTATTCTTCTCTCTGCCTCATCAATCCTTGAGGTGGCTACCCTCATTTTGCTATTCACCTCATTTGTAGCCTTTTTTAACCCCTCACACCTATTTTCAAAGTGCCTAGTCATTGTCTCAGTTGCTTCTTTGATGCTTTTTTCAACCCCAGCAATTAATTTTATGACAAGTTTTTTAAATTCTTGTCCAGTATGTTGTCTAGGTCTGCCTTGAGCAGTTCTGTTGCTTTGACTTCTTCCTGGAGTTTCTTCAGTGGAAAGTTCCTTCATTTTGTCATTTTTGCTAGTTTTCTGTCTCTTGTCAGCTTTCAAAAGCTCGTTGTGCACTGTGAACCTGTTAATATTGCTCTGTTAAAGGAGGCTTATTGACTATCCAGGGCCTGTCATTTCAGGAAATATTCCTTTAATGTCTCTCAGTTTCTCTTGTTGTGCCTTTGAATATTTTATTTCCCTACTCAGCGATATTTGGGACTCACTGTCATGCACACTTTGGCTTGTTTCTTGGTGTAGCCCTAAGAAGGGAAACAGACAGACACACACAGAGGGAACAGAAGCACACAAATGCACAGACATATCAAACAAACCAACAAATTAAAAGGGGAAAGGAAAGAAAGAAAATAGAGAGGAAAGAGATAAAAAGAAGAGAAGAAAAAAAATAATAAAGGGTGTCAGAGATAACAAAGGACAATGGACAGTCTAAAAGTGTATGACCAGTTGAGGGGAGAGATAAGGATGAGATACAGGGGAATATATGTGGATTGCAAGGAAGAAAAAAAAAGAGAGAGGGGGAGGGAAAGAGGAGAAAGGAAAGTAAGGAGTAAAAATTAAAAAAAATTTTTTTAAGTAAAAAAGGTAATAATAACAAAAAGTAAGTACAAAGAAAAAGGAAGAAAAAAAGAAAAAAAAAAAAGACGCAGCAGCTCCCCCTTAAGGATAGGCGTGGTTTGGTGTGGTAGGTCTTGGAGGCTGCTCTCAGAGGCTCTGCCTTGGTGGCTGTAGAGAGTAAAATGGCAGCAAGACATGCTCTGCTGAAACTAGGCACTGTAGGCCACTCTAATGAGTCTGATCTCCTTGTGCTGCAGCTGAGCCAAGTTGTATTTTCCAGGCCCACCTCAGTTCAAAATCCTAATCCATGCCCTTTTATGCTACCACAGATGAGATGTACTTGCTTTGGTGGCTGTCTTCTTAGGGAGAGGGATCAGTTTCTTTTGGCTCAGGCCCGGATTTTGGAGGCTGCTGCTGCCTGAGGTGAGGTGTGCGGCCTGAGGCGAGGTGTGTGGCCCGAGGTGAGGTATGCAGCAGGAAGTGAAGTACACGCCCTCAAGACACTGCTGTGGATTCCCAGCCCCCAGTTGGGATCACGATTGCATTGGCGGAGCGATGAGTTTCTCTTTGGGCTGGCTGGGATTCGTTCTGCTGCTGCTGGAGGTGCCAGGCACTGCTGGAAATGAACTGCAAGCTCCTGCAGGCAAAGTGCGAGCCATGGCCTCCACTTCCGCCAACTCTCTGCCAGGATTGTGTAGGTGTGGGGGCTATTTTTTCCTGTTGGCACCCGTGATTCGGGGTTCATGCAGCCAATGCTGGAGGCAAGATGTGCCATGGAAATGAGGTGCATGCTCCCTCTCCCATAGCCAAGGTTGAAGTGAGCACCCCTGGGCCCACCTCTGCTGAGGCTGCTGACTCCCCACCAGGATGGTGCAGGGCTGGAAGCTGTTCTTTCCCTTGTGCCACCTGGGTTCAGGATTCGCACTGCCCAGCAGTTGTATATGGAGTGAGAGTTTTTCTCTCCATGTGCGGTTAAGCGTTCTTTATCTCTTCCCCAGAGAGAGTACTATGAGCGTGTTCAGTTTCTCTGTCTTTCCCTTTGTCTCTCAGGCTCCATGCTCTAGCCCCGTGTTGGGTTGGGGCTCCCACCATCCCTGCCCATCTCAGGCTGGCCCATTTTTCAATCTGCCCATTTCACTCACTCAGGTATCTTTGAGGTTTTCTTCTTTCTGGGGTCAACATTTTCTCCTTCCACTCTTGCAGATGGGAGTAATGTCCTTCTCGGTTCGATAGATGGGGCAGACGAAGTTTACAGAGCTCCCTTTCACTCTGCCATTTTCGAACATATAGACTTCTGGAATCACTATGGTGTATGCTGAAACTAATGTGACATTGTGTACCAAGTATACCACAAAAAACAAACACATAAACTTCGATTTTTTGCACAAGTGACAATAATACTTCAAGTAAATACAACTCAATTTCTTTGTGAGGACTTGGTGAAAAGGATGGAGCACCAGAAAATAACAGGTCTGTTTCTCTCATATTTGAAAGCTTGCTGAACCCACTCTTCTCTGAGTCTCCATTTCTCCTCACGTGCTAGTGGATGACCCTCGATGATGTCAGAGACCTTTCCCTTTCACTAACCTCAAATATTCTTGTCTAAACTAAGGAAACACCTCAATGCACCAGAGCGGATCTTGGCCAATGCCCCAGTTTTCAGTTAGATGCATCTGTTTCTCAATCTAAACTTCTTTATATCTTGCTGGTATAGGGGCCTGCCTGAGTAGAAATGGGACAGTTTTGTATTGTGTGAAGAACTGGGAAGAAAACATCAAATTATGCTATTTGCATAAGTAGCAGTGATGATTAACAAAATACACCCCTGGGAGGACCCTCTCTTTGACTAGGAGACTTCCGGGGCTTGGGGACTTCTGCAGGATGGGAGACATTTCATGTTGCACGTTTACAGAAAGCATTGATCTGTATGCCCATGAAAGGTTTTAAGACGAGGTTGAAAATACATCGTAGAAATACATTTAAAGGTGTGGAAAGTGATACCCATGATCCAGTTTGAAAGTTCTAATTCCTGGAACACACCATCAATAGGGTACTAAGAGTTAATTACAATAACTTCCATAAGTACAGTGTGAATTGCATATAACATTGCATTACATTATTTGAGAAGCCTTCTTTGTTTATATAAAGTGGTAAAATATAAAATAGCACTTGTGAATATGAAGCATAGATTTATTCCTTTATTGCAACCAGTATCTCAAAAAAAAAAAAAAGGCATGCTTAGGACCTCTCTCTCTCTCTCTCTCTCTCTCTCTCTGTGAGGCATCTCAGTCAAGAATCCATTTCCTAAAGCAAGGCACAATTGTCCAACCATGCAGTCCTTACAATGTGCCCTGACAAATGTACTATAATGCCCACTATGGCTGGTATCATGAAGTACAGAAAGTTCCAGAATGCCAGGCATAAGTTCTAGAGTGTCAAATCAGGAAGGGACCTGGAAGTCGTGTGATTCATTCCCCTTTACAAGTTAAGATAAAGAAAGTAAGAAAGAGTGTCGCTGAGGGGCCTTCTCTCCTCAAGTCTTGCAATATTTTTTTAATGTCTATTTATTTTTTGCCAGAGAAAGAGCAAGGTGTGGAGACAAAGAGAGAGAGTGGGCATAGAGGATCCGAGGCTCAAACTCGAACCAGAGATCATGACCTTACTGAAGTGGGACGTTCCAATGGCTGAGTCACCCACGCACCCCAAGTCTTGCACCTTTTGATGACAGCACACCACCTCACCGCACCTGTTGAATTTGTGGACATGAGGATTCTGTACATAGATCCAGGAAAGGGTTTGAACACCAGATACTTCATTTCCCTTCAGACCGTCTGTGCCAGCACCACACTTTCCTCATGGCGTTCTTCATGTCTGTGTTTCTCAGCGTATAGATGAGAGGGTTGAACATGGGAGCAATCATGGTGTAAAATAGGGCAAACACTTTGTCGTTACTGACAGAACCAGCCGTGGGGACGTACGTGAAGATGAGGGGCAAGAAGAACATGAACACGACTGTGATGTGAGAGCCGCAGGTGGAGAGGGCTTTGCGGCGGCCCTGAGATGAGTGGGTCTTCAGGGTGGACAGGATGATGATGTAAGAAATCACCAAGGCAACAAAGGTCAAAATGCACAGCACTCCTGTGGTGGTAATGATCGCAATATCCAACAGGCTAGTGTCCATGCAGGCCAGCTTGAGCAAGGGGAAAACATCACAGAAATAGTGGTCTATCTGATTGGGGCCACAGAAGGGAAGTTCCACCACAATCAATACTTGGGAGATTGAATGGATAAATGCTCCAATAATCGAGGCCATCACAAGGCTATAGCACACCTGTCTGCTCATGATGACCATATAGTGAAGGGGTCTGCAGATGGCTGCATAGCGGTCATAGGCCATGGCCACCAAGATGAAGATCTCGGTGCCACCAAAGAAGTGGGCATAAAACATCTGTGCCATGCAGCTGTTGTAAGAGATAGTCTTCCTCTGAGCCAGTAGATCTGTGATCAGTTTGGGGGCCACTGTAGAGGTGAAACAGACATCCATGAAAGACAGGTAGGTCAGGAGAAAGTACATGGGCTGTTCACTGAGGCGGCTGCCCGTGATGGTAAGAAGAATGAGCAGGTTTCCAAAGATAATTGCAATGTAGCAAAGTGAGAACAGCACAAAGCTGGCAATCTTTGCATCCTCATCACTAAAAAGTCCCAGCAGGATAAATTCTGTGATATTTTCATGTCCCATTGCTTCTGTGGGTTTTATTGTTTAGAGGGGAAAGTTACCATATTGAAACATCCAACTTTTTAAAATTATTGATTTACTTGAAAAGTCATCCATTTGCTATGCATACATACATACACATATATGTAATTTATTATGATATGGCCACTCCATATAGCACTAAGGGTCAAGAAATGTAAAAAACTTATACATTCTCTACTCACAGGTATATAGAGTTCATTATAGTAAACATACACTAAAAATAATAGCACAGATGATTTATTGAAATTATAATAATTCCCAAAGTCTCACACTTACTGTGAGCAATAACATGAGTGATTAGAAGATGAATTTTTTTGGGGTCAAATTTAGAGGTGCAGTTTTCATATTTTATATTAAGAGTGATTTTTAAATCTTCGGTATATATAAAATAACACTGAGGTTATCTGTCCTTCAAGGGTAGTCTTATCTTTCTCAGCCCTTCCCAGTACTAAGTCTGCTAAATCCTGAAAGTTTAGAAACATTTAGAAATCAGTGAGCTCGTAATTTTTAAATATTAGACCTCTAGGGAACATTTTCAGAAAGTGTCTTTAGAACCTTTTCTTGAACCTTTGTGAAAACAGAAGGAAGGAAAAAGAGCAACAATCAGATCTTTGGGGAAAGCATTGCTCCATTGTAGGGGGTTCTAGTATATTTCTGGTTCACTGGAATTGACCTCACTTCCCAGTTTACTTTCCAGTCTAACCAGGAACTTTCACTGTTTTTTTCTCTTAGTCCCCTTTCTGGTGCTTCCTAGTAGGACAGCACCCATGAAGGGTCAAATTGTATGCAGAGATGCTTTTCCACTAGATCTGTTCTACTACTTTGTATCTCTTTAAATTGAACCACTTAACAGGCTAATTACACACTCATGGGCCCCAGTCCTGAAATATGTTAGTGAAAAAGGACACATTACTTTGGTGCAAAGTATTATGCTAACTCTTACTTTCTTTGGCAACTTTATCTAAAATGTACAACAAAACTATTCAACTAGTGCTTTGTTATACAAAACATAAACTCTCCACACTGATAAAATGGGCCAGCTGGATTGGTAATGGTTATAATGGTAACTGAACAATGCCTTTCATTTATGAAAGTTCTTATGAGGTTATTTTAGAAAATGTACATTTGTCATAAAAAGAGATTTTTTTTTGAGGTTGGGGAGAAAGGGATAATGAGACAGAGAACCCCAACCAGGCTCCATGCCCAGTGTGAAGCTTGATTCCCAACCAAAAGGTTGAAACAAGAGTCAGATTTTTAATTAACTGAGTCACACAAACACCCCACAAAGAGATATATAACTGAATTTTAAGGAGTTTGTGAACTTTTGGGTTGAATTTTATTCATGAACTCCAAATCAACACCTTGTTGTCTAATTTCTTGCAAAACTATATGAAATTGTCACTATCAGACAAGCAAAATCAGTTGCAATATTTCTGGGCTATGGTGTGATTTGTTTCAGAAAAGCAGTTAATGATTATTTTATCTGTGACCTATCTATTTCCTGAAAAAGAAAATTTCTGGGGCCCTTATGTGTCTCAGGCAGTTAAGCATCCGACTTTAGCTCACATCATGATCTCTCTGTTCATGGGTTTGAGCTCTGCATCACGTTCTGTGCTGACAGCTCAGAGCCTGCAGTCTGCTTCAGAGTCTGTGTCTCCTCCTCTCTCTGAACCTCCTCTGCTCACACTCTGTCTCTCAAAAATAAATAATGAACATTAAAAAGTTAAAAAAGAGAGTTCCATTATTGAGTATAGAATGGTATTAAAAGGTATAAAAAGATTGAAAGAAGTTAAAAGATTATACCATGATTAGGGTTAAGGAGTATCAATATAAAAACTTTGTCAATTCTTCTCAAATTTATCAATACATTCAATAATTAAAACAAAAATTCTGACAAAATTTTTCATGTAAAACTGATTCAGTTTCTCAGAAAGAGTTATTATCTAGTGTAGGTAAACTAATTTTTTAAAAAGAAGAGCTAAAAGAATAGACATACATACTTTTTCAGAATTGACGTGTCTTAAAAAACGATGACAATTCAAAGGTCATAGGTACAGACATATTGCTGGACTTGAAGACAGTCAATAAAATACACATACATCTTGGAATTTAATCTTTATTTCAGTTGAAATTTCAAATTGATATGAACTCTGGTGAATTCAAAGTGATGTGAGCTTTAACGTTAGAACATTGAATCTCCCTGTGGAAAAAAATATATCTCATAAGGCACAAGAAATTATCATCCAAACAGTTGAAAGATACAAATGCATCAAACAAAACTAGGAAAAAATATTTGAGAAGTAATTAGAATGGATTTATAGCTTAGGTAGGAACAGTCTGTAGTCAAAGCACAAAAAGCAAATTAAAAAAAGTTATTTAAATTTAGTTGACAAATCTTCCACTAACCCAAATAGTTTTAAAAGTGGCCAATGGGAATAAATATTTCTAAATCTTGTAACTCGATCATATAAACCCTAGTAGCCCAATTTTTTCTATATTGCTCTAAAATAGCAAAATGTTTGACAAGGCAATAGACAGTAAGGAAATTACTGCTGGCCAAAACTGTATATAAAAATATTCAACTTTATTAGAACCAGAGTAATGCAGATTAAACAAGAATGAGATATTATATTCCCACTCACCAACCTCATAAAACATAAAATTTAAAAGGTTGCCCATGTAAAATTTTGATGAGTGACCCAGCAAAAGTATCCCAGAAAGCATACAAAAGGACATCCTCTGCAGACATTTAAGTTTGGAAAATAAATGTGATCTAAAACCAGGCAATAGAATGGAAATAATAGGTGGCATGTTCTTGTTATGGATAACTAGACAAGCTTCATGTTTGATGCCTAAGAGACATCCATCATGATACAAGTCACTAACACATATGTTGAGTGGAAAATATAATCAGGTACACAAAAATAACCCCAGTATGATAACATGCATATTAAAAGAAGAGAAGGAAGAGGAAGAGGAGCAAGAGGATCACAGCCACAGAAGATCATGTAATTTCTATGAGAACCTCTGTGCTTATAAATTAATAAGAAAAAGTGTGGGAGGAAAGATTTACTTCTCAGAAATAAAGGAGATGATGGCCAATGGGGATTTTAGTATTATACAATATTTTAATTTCTTTATCAAAGAGATTATATTTCATTACTACTTCTGTAATTTAAGATAATTAAAAATCCATCACTGAGCATCGTTTCATGTGCCTGTTGGCCATCTGGATGTCTTCTTTGGAGAAGTGTCTGTTCATGTCTTCTTCCCATTTCTTCACTGGATTATTCATTTTTTGGGTGTGAACTTTGGTGAGTTCCTTGTAGATTTTGGATAAGAACCCTTAATCCAATATGCAATTTGCCACTGTCTTTTCCTATTCTATTGGTTGCCTATTAGTTTTTTGGATTATTTCGTTTGCAGTGCAGAAGCTTTTTATCTTGATGAGGTCCCAATAGTTCATTTTTGTTCTTGCTTTTTTTGCCTTTGAGGATGTGTTAAATAGAAAATTGCTGTGATTGTGCTCAGCATCAGTCATCATCAGGGAAACACAAATCAAAACCACACTGAGATACCACCTCACACTGGTCAGAGTGGCTAAAATTAACAAATCTTGAGACTAGAGATGCTGACGAGGATGTGGAAAAACAGACACCCTCCTACACTCTTGTTGGGAATGTAAACTGGTACAGACACTCTGGAAAACAGTGGAGGTTCTTCAAAAAACTATCAATAGAACTCCCCTATGACCCAGCAATAGCACTGCTTAGGACCTATCCAAGGGATACAGAAGTGCTGAAGCATAGGGGCACATGTACCCCAATGTTCATAGCAACACTATCAAAAATAGCCAAATCATGGAAAGAGCCTAAATGTCCATCACCTGATGAATAGATCAAGAAGATGTGGTATATATATATACAATGGAGTATTACATGGCAATGAGAAAGAATGAAATCTGGCCATTTGTAGCAAAGTGGATGGACCTTGAAGGAGTTGTGCTAAGCAAAATAAATCAGGCAGAGAAGAACAGATACCGTATGTTGTCACTCATAGGTCTAACAGGAGAATCCTAACAGGGGACCATGGGAAGGGGAAAGGGGGAGGGGATGAGTTAGGGAAAGGGAATGAGGCAAATCATGAGAGACTCTTGAATACTGAAAACAAACTGAGGGCTGAAGGGGGAGAGGGGAAGGGGAAGGGGGTGAGGGTCATGGAGAGGGGCACTTGTGGGGAAGAACACTGGGTGTTATATGGAAACCAACTTCATAATAAACTATATTTTTAAAAAAAACCTCATCATTTTATGGGCACCTCAGTGACTCAGTTGGTTGAGCATCTGACTTCAGCTCAGGCCATGACCTCCCAATTCATCAGGCTTCCTGATGTCAGCATGGCAGTACAGAGCCCACTTCAGAACCTCTGTCCCCATCTCTTTGCCTCTCCCCAACAGGCACCATCCCAAAAAATAAATACATATTTTTAAAAACTCATCATTTTATAAGATGGCTTAAGAAGAACACAATACATAATGAATGAAATTAAACAAAAAGTAATCCCTTGCCAGAATTCAGTACATTTATGACTTATCACTAATTACTGCACTGTTTCCCCAATGACTTTAGCAAGTGTAGACATAAACACTCCTCCTCAAGCATTTTATGTCATTAACTGTCATTAAAAATGTAAATATAACTAGATGGATACACAGGTACCCAACTTCCATACTCCTCCATGAGGAGATATTTGATATGAGGAAACAGAAACACATCTACATCTGCACCTACTTCATACTAATATCCTCATCTCTTTTACACCTGTATCTGGATTTTGTCTTTCTATCAACATTAGAACATCTACTTATACTGTAATAATCCTGATAAAATTTAAAGACATTTCAAGACAATTTCTTCAATCTATCGCTCTTACTGTTGAGGATTCAAGTTCATAATTAGCTCGTTCTTGCTCCTTGTTTTGCAGAACCAACACTAGCTTTTATTTTTGTTTTTACAGAAGGAAACAATAAATTTGTAACAGATTTCCAAAAAACCAGGGTTTGCTACACAAAAGTTATCAGCCTTCAATATGTGTGTACTCAACAGAATGCCACAATATTTACAGTTTCTGATTACCTGAAATCTTCGCCTCTGCTGCAACAAGTTCATTAAGAAAGTCTAAAGCAGACAACATGCTAAAAAGGACAGTCAGGACACTGATGTTCACTCTGCCTTACCACAACCTCTAAAAAGGGATTAAAAAGAGAAATAAAAAACCACTCAACCCTTGATTGCCAGGAACATCTTGATGGCCAGGATCATCTTAGTCTCACAGAAAATACTTCTTTTTTTTTACGTTTTTTTCAGTTTTATTTATTTTTTTTATAGTTTATTGTCAAATTGGTTTCCATATAACACCCAGTGCTCTTCCCCACAAGTGTCCTCCTCCATTACCACCACCTCTTTTACCCTTTCCCCTCCCTCTTCAACCCTTGGTTCCTTTTCTGTATTCAATAGTCTCTCAGGTTTTGCATCCCTCTCTCTCCCCATCTCTCTTTCTGTCTTCCTCTCCAGTCGCAAGACTGACTGGCTAATTCCTAAAATAAAATTGGCAATCTGTATTTGCAAGAGAAATAAGTTATCATTGTAGAAAGTGAGAACAGTTTTTGTTAGGCTGAATGCATTCCAATGTAAGGTCCACTAAACTTGAATAATCTTAGGCAAGTTACATACCCACTGAGCCTTGTGTTTTTCATCTGTAAAACAATGATAATAATAGTACCTACCACATAAGATTCATGGAAGAATAGAACTATTATTTTCATATAAAACATTTAAGCACCGATATGTGCATTTAATACATTGTGGGAATTAACTAAATGTTTGCTTATTATTAATTTTAGAAGGACTAATAATATATAAAATGCTTCACTATTCATAAGATAAGGGGAGCTCTGGGAACATTTTTAATGAGTTTAACATGCCACTGAATATAGATTTCTACAGAAGTTTTGACAACTAACCACTACTGAAAATCCCAAACGAATGACCAAAACGAGTGCGTGAATAGAATCTCCCATTTCACAGATGGGAGAACTGAAATCAAAGAAAAAACTTGTTCATAAAGACCTCCAATATCTTACAAAAGATAATCTTTTATTATTTAGAATAAGTGAATCAAATACTTCAAGAAAGTAATCATTTTATCCTTCTATTTAACGTAGGTCTTTCGTACTTTTAGGCAGGTGCCTTTTAAAAATTTTAATAATATATGTGTTGTCTCTACTTGTTAAAGAAACATTCATAAGTTATAATATTTGAACTTTTCTAACTGTGGTCACTGAAATTTTCTCCCATACTACTCCTATTCATTTCAAATATCAGAGATTATTGCTCAATATTACATACCTGTGGCCAGTAAGGCAAAAAATGGAGATTCTTGTCCTGATCTGTCACCTCCTGCTTAAATTGTTTGGGCATCTATTTCCTCTTAAGAAACTAAGGAATTGTAGTTTTTATGGATTCTTCCATCTGCAGAGAGCTAATTTTTAGTCAAATTCTTTAATAACTCATTTACCAGTTTACCAAAATGATCAAATAATTTTCCTCTATTTTCTTACCATCTTTATTCTCTTTTCTTAATCTATGCAATTGTTTGATTTTTTCCCCATCTT
The DNA here is from genome assembly GCA_004023785.1 of Mungos mungo. Lineage (NCBI taxonomy): Eukaryota > Metazoa > Chordata > Mammalia > Carnivora > Herpestidae > Mungos > Mungos mungo. Next base: position 18,315 of record PISW01008421.1, read on the forward strand.
TTATGGTTATTTATCATTGTTTTTCTATCCAAAGCAGAGTATACAACATATCACAATTTCCAGTATCCTTCTGACCTGGCAGCTAACCTGTTTCAAGTTTCAAAACAGGGTTTCAAGATAGACTTTCTTTTTTCATTTTCTATTAGAAACGACCTTTTACAATTGATTTGTGATCTATTAAAATGCAAAATTGTTACACAAATTAGGAGCCTAAAAGGTATAAAGTAAATCCTTACCAAGAATATGTATATTTTATAATAATAATAATTATCTTGGAAACCAGCGGTTAAAGATAGATGATTCTTGAGCTGTGTAGAGGGATGGCATAGGCTCAGGTGTGCACTAATAGAAAAGGAAAGACTAAATAAAACATGGAAACTGGAAAAAACAAAATCACATATTTAGTATCAGCCCATTCCAATTAATATTTAAGGGGATATGTCCTTGTCTTCTTGAACTCATGACCGCAAATGAGGTAAAAAATCTCTTCAATTTTAAAAGAATAAATAAATCTCAGGAACAAAAAATGCAATGAGAAAAAAGTCTCATGCTTTGTACGTAGTTTTCAAATTATATTTAAAGTAAATATACATCTTAGGAGTACCTGAGTGGCTCAGTAGGTTAAACGTCCAACTTCATCTCAGGTCCTGATCTTGTGGTTTGAGTTCAAACCCCACATTGGGCTCTGTGCTGACAGCTCTCTCTGTCTCTCAATAATAAATAAACATTAAAATGGTTTTATAATAAGATAAAATAAATATACATCTTTAAAACTAACTGTATGTCAGAACAAGAATGAGAACTAGATCACAAAACTAGAAGGACAATTCCAAACGTATCTCGGCCTTTCTAATTTGTCTGTTTCCCTTTGATGCAGTAATGTTGCTACAAGGTCTCCTTTCCTAACTGTGCTGGGCTTGGAGGCTCTTGGAGAAGCTGCATGGGAAGAGTCAGGCAGAGTATTTAAAGGCACTGGAGGGACGTGGGTGCAGTGTCAAGGACAATCCCTATGGGAACTCTTGGACAAGGCTACTGAAAATAAACTCTGGTGATTTTAATTTGCTATTGCTTTGGCCAGGGTGCTTTATATGATAGATGTCTTTTAGATTTCCTCACATATATGACATTAATCATCAAATGTAGCTTTTATGGTGGGTGGATGACCAAAAAGTTTTTAAAAGAGACTTCTTATTTCTACACAAGAAATAAACCCTAATGCATTCATTATACTTATTAAGGGTCTTCCACTGTCTCTATTATCAAGGCTAATTATTTACTAATACTGAAGGTAGTCAGCTTTCCCCTAAAATGATTACAGGCAAACATAAATGTCCCCATTCCCACAAAATTTATCCTCATTTTATCACCTTTCCCCCATGTAATTCCATCCCCCAAGTCATCCCATTACACTCCCTGTAACTTATTTCACCAGATCATTTGATGCTCTTTTCATAATCTGAAGTGTTTTGGTTTTGTTTTGAAGGTTTTGTGCATATCCTTTAAATATTGATATTCTTCTCTCATTCTTTCAACAGACTCTTAACTCAATAAAAAGAGTCTGCTCTTTCTCATATGTACTTAATTTAAATTTTAATGATGGCAAGTATAATAGCAAATATTGATAATAGTCATTACATTATGTTAGTAATTATACGAAGAGCTTAAAAGTGATTTTTAAAATTTAATGCACATAATGACCCTATGAGATGATATTATTAATATTTCCACAGAGGCACAAGAGAAAATTGACAAGACTAGGCAGCCTGTAACTTAGCATAGTAGAATCTGACCTTGGCTAAGATGTTTTAGTAACCCTACAATGACTGTGAACAGTACTACCACACTTTACACCAAATTTATACCTTAATATTTCTGGATTTTTATTTAGATAAAAAATAATGTCTTGCATATTTCAAGATTACACTTAAATTTTGAATTGTGTAGTTAGGAGTCATATTTTGTTTCCCAACTTGTACAGTCCACTTATAGTGAAACCTCAATTGCATCAACAAAATAAATAAGATAATATTGATAGTTTTGATCATTTGATGACGGCAAAGTAACAAAATTTAAAGGATTTATTTTTAACTTTTATTGAACTATACTTATAATTGTGTTTAACTGCCTAAACAATTTAATTTTTGTGCTTGTGATAGAAACATTGAAAGGAGGTATGGTTATCTTCATGTGTGCACATGTGTGTGCACATGCAATTGCACATGTAAATGGTAACAAGATAGCTGAAGGATGCACCAAGCAACAATGTCAAACTTAATCAAATGATATCTTAGGTATTTAGAAGAAGTGAACACTTTATATGAAATGCATTTACCAGATGTCCAGAGTGATTTCATCTTTGCCATTTCATACATTGAAGTCTGAGTGTCTGATCTGAATCCCAGGTGTGCCTTTCACTGGCTATGATTTTGGGTGAGGCACTTATCTTGCTGGAATTTAGAATCTTCACATATAAGTACAATTAATTTTCATACTTAAGTAATTTAAGCATTAGACTTTCTGCTCTCAGCACACAGTCTGCTTTAGTCCTCTGTCCCCTCCTCTCTCTGCCCCTCCCCAGCTGGCTCTCTCTCTCTATCTCTTTACATATAGATACAGACATAGATATCCAAATAAATAAATAAGTAATGACTTAAAAAATAAGTCATATATAGAAAGCCAAATACCATTTGAAATCACTTATATGTGAAATCTAAAAAAATAAATCAATAAATTGAAATCAGAGATAGAGAAGTGATTGATGGTTGCCAGAGTGGAGGATAGGGAGACCGGGTAAAATAGGTGAAGGTGGTCAAAAGGAAGAAGCGTCCAGTTATAAAATAGAAAAATATTACATCATGGGAATGTAATAATATACACTATTGTGTCTACAGTTAATAACACGATATTTTTATTAGAAAATTGTAAAGAGTAGCTCTTAAAAGTTTTCATCACCAGAAAAAATTAGAACTATGTATGGTGATGGATGCTAACTAAACTCATGGTGATTGTTCTCGCAATATTGAATTTCTGGAATATTAAATCATTTGGTTGTGCAGCTGAAACTAATAATAATGTTATGTGCTAGTTATATCTCAATAACAAAACTTGGAACCTATCTCTGTATACTTTTATCTGGGGTAAACTTGTGATAGAGATAAGCTTTAACCACATGAGCTGAATGTGGCAAAATGATGTTGTTAATCCCTAAAGGTTGGCCTAGGAGGTATTGAAGCTTTTACTTTTGTGAAGCAACAATTGCCCTAAAATAACTGTGGTTTGGTAGAGCCCAATCTATGCTTCTGGAGAATGAAGAGAGCTGACATATCTGAGCGAATCACCCAATGTATAAATGAGGCCATCTTGGAACACATACTCCATTCAAATTCCATTTGCATCATTCAGAGTGTTTAGAGGTGAAAACAGAAGGACTACCCTGTTGAATGCAACGACAATTGCAGAATCATAATCAAATTAATTCCTTTTAAGTCTTTAAATTTTGGGTTTTCTTTAAACTACTAATTTGGGGGTTAAACTTTGTGGATTGTAAGCCACTAATTTTTTGCCTAGTGTTGTTTACCAGCGTGAAGCAGTAGATAACTTACACATCAAGTTCACACAAGAAAGAAAGTGGTAGATAAACACTGTGAAGTGTCAGAGGACTGTCACATGGATAGTGTTCTTAAGACTCCTGTGGTCTCAGGCACAGATTCCCTCAATTAAAAAAGAAAACTTTTCCTATTCACATCTCCTACCAGTAAAAAGAGACACAGTTAAAACAGAAAAGAGGGTGCTATTCAAAATCTTTTATCTTGTGACTATAAAGATAATTCATTTTCAGGAAGATAGTGACAAAGGCTAAGGAGAAAAGAGTCAAGTAAGTCCCTTTGGGGGTGAAAGTGAAGGTCACCTGAACAATCAAGCAAAGTGGAATTAACAGCTGAGTGTGGGGGCATCAAGCATGATTCTCAGATTGTGTGTCACTATATTCCTGTAGTTCTGTTGCTTATAGCCTGAGATGCCTTAATAATGGCCTTCCTTTTATCATAATATTAAGAGCCCATAGATGAAGACATTTCTGGAAACTATTCTCCATCTTTAGGTCATTTGTGAGCCTGATGTGACAAGACTTTGGCTCACATCCTTGTGGGCACTTCTGAAATCCTACCCACCATATTTCCTTTCGCTGCTGAGGTAGAAGAAGCTATGTGACATGATAGGAACCTTATAGGCCCAGTGGCTTTCCCACAAAGCTTGCGTCCTGATCTGAATGCCCCCACTGACAGTTTGGACTCTGCCTTTTCCCACAGAAGCAGGAAGAGTCCAGCGACATGGCCAGACTGCACTGCAAATGGCCCGCTGGGGGGTGAACTTTGGCCTCTGAGAAAGGGAAGCCAATGGCTATATTTCTCCCCTTTAAAGCTATTTACAGATTGGAAAAGGAACAGTCTCCCATAGAAGGTCCAGTGAGATCAACAGATTCGCTGTGCAAGTAGATACTCTCCAGCTAAGAGTAGAGACAAGCAAGGGTCTAGGATTTTAGACATTGTATGGAAAGGAAGCAGGAGGTTTGATGAAAGTAAGAAGGCCAAAGAAAGAGTAGCAAGAATGAGGAGAAAGGAAAAAGTGAGGAATAGGAGAGGAAAGAATATTAGTGATCAAAAGTCAATGTTAATGGCTTACAGTCAAAGGGTGAAAGAAAGCCTACACTACCATTTGACCAAGGTATGAGCTAGAAGTAAACTTCTTACCAAATTCTCCAGAAATCAGCAGAGATTCAATTAAGAAGAAAAGCAGTGAACCCCAGTGGTACTATTGAATCAACTATTTTTCAAGCAAATAGAACTTTCAAAGGAGTAGAATAAAATTCAATAAATAACTCCCAAATTGATATTTTAAATCATATGCTAAATTAAATATTTAATACCTTTATATATTTAAACATAATAATCCCATAAACAAGATATCAATCATACACAATTACTGCAGTTTGCTGATGTGCTTTGGATTACTGATATTGTCCTAAATGCAACAACAGACTGGTTTTTAAATTTAGCAAGTAAAGAAAAATTTAAAAAAAAATTTAACACGTTGACAAGATCATTGTTACTTCTCCAATGTGGTTCTGAATATGGAGGGAGACTCTGGGAGAAAGACTTTCCCCAAGGGCATTAACAGTTTGCATCATTCTCTTTGAATAGACCTAATAAGAAGTAGAGGAAGGAACATTTGTTGCCAAAGATACTGTAAAATTGTAGATTTCAACAGATGAGAGTTATAACCAGGAATGAGGAAGACCTGACTTTTACCAGCCCTTAAATTTTGGAGGTCAGAGATTTCTGGTACTAATCATCACAAAGCAAATCCTAAGGCATTACTTATGGATAGCTGCATCCAAATTATCTCAGAAGATATACAAATATAAAACAAAATTCAAGCTCCGGACAGTACTGGTGAGAACTTTTTTCTTCTAAAATTAAAATAAAAAGGGTTATGGAAAAGAGGAATTAAATAAAATTGCTATATTTTGAATGCCTGTAAGATATGTGCAAGACACTGTTCTCAGAAATAAGGGGAGAACAAAATTATTAAGAAGATAATCAGAAAACAAAGGTCATCTACACATGATTATAAGTTGTATACATTTATAATCATGTATAAATTATAGTAACATGATTGTGAAAAAGAATACAACAATAATTTCAAAAGAAATTGAGGCACTGTCATGTTTGAAAGGCTCAGAAGGAAGAGGAAGAAATTCTTTGAGATGAGTCTTGATTCAAAGAGAAATAAGGGTTCCTCTAGGACCATACTGACTGACTAAGAGAAGGATAATACCCAAGCTTGTATTTCTTCTAAAATGACAGTTTCTTCTAAAAGCAAACTGAGCTACATAATTCACAGTTATCAAAAACGATTATTGAGTCCTCTTCAATGGAAGGGCTCTCTCCAGGGGAAAATAGTTGTTTTTGTTTTGTTGGCTTGTCTTTGTTTTTTAATTCAGAAAGAATAACAAAGGAGAATGAACATATAAAATCAAGGGGGTAATCTTGACTCTGAATCTGAATTATTAATGCAGTTATGGTTTTTTACCATTATTGTGATTATCCCTATTTTGTGCTGAATAAGAGAAGACCCGCCTGTAATGACTACTCTGTTAGCTCTGCTACACAGACTTGAGGAAGTACAGCCTTGTCGTTTCCCAAAAGCTGGAAGTAACAGGCACAATGTTGCTGCGGAGACAGTTGAGAGCACAGAGGTAGGTAGAAGCCAAAAGCGCTACATGTGACAGATCTTGAGGGGATGTGGCCTCAGATGGACAAAATTCCTAATGATGACCTAAAACACTGCGACCCCATCCTAACCTACATTTCTGTCTGTGGCTCAGTTTGAGAAAGAAATTGTACGTCTGACTCAAGACTATTACACATACCCCTTTCCATACACACATTCTGGTGACCTCACTAGAGCGCCTGAGGTCCCAGCACTGAAGCTACATCTGACATTGTCCTCTTCCTAAATCAGTTTAAAAATTTTCCAGTGATGATATCTTCAAAATATGTAATGTGTCCTCAGTGGGAGAATAGATACATAAATAGGATGAAACTTAATGGACAAATGAAGGAATTAGTAAAATTAAGGGCAGAGTATTTCCTTTTTATCCCCTTTTTCTTTTTACTGTTTGTTAATAGACAAATGTTTAAAATACTAGGGCAGGGGCACCTGGGTGATTCAGTCAGTTGCTCAGCAGCTGACTCTTGATTTCCGTTCAGGTCATGAACTCATGGTCAGTGTGATAGAGCCCACAAATAGCTCTGCACTGATAGTGTGGAGCCTGCTTGGGCTTCCTTGTCCCCCTCTCTTTGTCTCCCTCCCCTCCTCTCTCTCTCTCTCTCTCTCTCTCTCTTTCTCAAAAATCAATCAATCAATCAATCAATCAACTAAGGCAAAATAATTCCAGGGAACCTTCAAACACACAGTCTAAAGATGAGAACTTATCCCCGGATTACACTTCCCCTTCTTTCAAATCCAAAACGTCTAGATGTGTCTCTAGCAGTTCCTTTTATTGCTTTATCTTCCTCTCTTTTCTTTTACTTGTTTTATTTTATTTCATTATTTTATTTTTACTTTATTGCTTTTACCAGGGTTCCATGGCTATTCCTGCTGAGAGAACTGAATTTATTTCATAAAAGAAATAACTGTTCATATGATAGAGAATAATGATATTGAAACTTTCTCATTTCACAAGCTCAACACCAGAAGCCCCTAAAACTAAATGACTTTTCTAGAGTTATAGCACCACTGTCTCAGAATGAGATTGGTATAATTTTATCCTTTTTTTAAATGCACCCACCACCTCTTGGCTGTAAGAGCTCAATATCCAATCGGGGACCATAAATTCATGGACACGAAAGTCAGAGTTTCCTAAGAAGTTCTTGCAGACATCACTCATACTCAACTACGTGCACACTCGTGGAAGTATTCCGATGGAAAATATAGTACAGGTTTTCACTTCTGTGACAAGAATAAGACAGGCTTTTCCAGATATATAAATAACACCATATACCGCAACATGGGGTTGTTTTAAAATTAAGTTGAGTGTCTCATACAGGATTAGAACTAGTAAACTTGTAGAAACAGATTTTTACACCCTTTGAAAAAGGTGAGATTTTTGGGCAGATGTCTGGCTTAGAGAATTTGCTTTATCTCTCTGGACTTGGTTTGTTCATCTGAAGTGAAGGAATGGACTCTGATGGAGGTAAGATGATCAAAATATGGACGCCTCAATTTCTTTAAGGATGCATGCCAAGTAGCAGTAAGTACCCATCTTTCCATTTTCAACTCACGATGGTTCTCCATTTATTCTGAATCAGAAATAAATGTCTTTTTTGCTTGTTCTGGTTTTCTTTCAGATAATTTTGTGGTCTCTTGGGAACTGGGCATGATAAACTAATTCCATGGAAAAAGTAAACAATGTAACTGAATTCATTTTCTGGGGTCTTTCTCAGAACCTAGAGGTTGAAGAGGTTTGTTTCGTGGTGTTTTCTTTCTTCTACGTGGTCATTCTTCTGGGAAACCTCCTCATCATGCTGACCGTTTACACGGGCAAGCTTTTCAAGTCTCCTATGTATTTCTTCCTCAGCTACTTGTCTTTTGTGGATATTTGTTACTCTTCAGTCACAGCTCCTAAGATGATAGTTGACCTATTGGCCAAGAGCAAGACGATCTCCTATGTGGGGTGTATGTTGCAGCTCTTTGGGGTACATTTCTTTGGTTGCACTGAGATCTTCATCCTTACTGTAATGGCCTATGATCGTTATGTGGCGATCTGTAAACCCCTACACTACACGACCATCATGGACTGGGACAGATGCAATAAAATGCTGCTGGGGACCTGGATAGGTGGGTTCCTACACTCCATTGTCCAAGTGGCTCTGGTAGTCCAGCTACCCTTTTGTGGACCCAATGAGATCGATCACTACTTTTGTGATGTCCACCCTGTGCTGAAACTTGCCTGCACGGACACATATGTTGTTGGTGTTGTTGTGACAGCCAACAGTGGTACCATTGCTCTGGGGAGCTTCATCATCTTGATAATTTCCTATACCATCATCCTGATGTCCCTGAGGAAGCACTCAGCAGAAAGCAGGCGCAAGGCACTCTCCACCTGTGGCTCCCACATTGCTGTGGTCATCATCTTTTTTGGTCCCTGTACTTTCATGTATATGCGCCCTGATACTACTTTTTCAGAGGATAAGATGGTGGCTGTATTTTACACCATTATCACCCCCATGTTAAATCCCTTGATTTATACCCTGAGGAATGCAGAAGTAAAGAATGCAATGAAGAGACTGTGGGGAAGGAAGATTTTCTCTGAGGCTAATGGTAAATAGTTGAACGTAACAATTTAAGCCAGATGATCTTAAATGTTCTGATCTGTTCAGTGAAGACAGTGGCAACATCACTGGGATTTGAGGAACAAAAGAGAGAATAACACATGCTACACAACTGAGGTATTATTTGTCATCATTATTATTGTATTTGTTCTAATATTTCATAATTAGATAAATTTCCTATAATATCTAGGCCAGAGGAAGTTTATTGAATTCACAAGCTCAGCATTACCATACTCACCATCCCCAATTCCTCCTCCTTATGCTGGCCTTTCTGCCATTTTCTTTAAAGAATGAGAGCTTACTCTGAAGCATTTAAGGCTGTGTTTTGGCATTGGGAAGTGTGATGGAAAAATATTGAGCACTCAGTATGCATGTGCTGCATGCACGGAAGTATACTTGAGAAATAACAGATATGTCACCTACAGTGCTCTGCTAGAAGGTCTCCAAAATACAGATGAAATTTACCTGGTGAGGCCACAATTGGAGGAGACATGTGTGCCGCACGTGAAAGATAAAACACACTTGAAAAATGAAAGATCTGTACTAATTTTCTGTCCTCGGGAGAAAGCTTTCCATTCTCTAGGACCCATTTTCTTTACCCAGACAATTAGCAAATAAGGAGGAAATTACCCCCAAGATTCAACTGTAAGTCTAACACCCCATGAATATGCTTCTGCTAACTAATTTTGACTTGCCTGTAACCAGTGGTCTCCATTAATGTAAAGTGACAAAAAGAAAAAACTGGAAAGTAAACTCAATTGCCCTAAGAAAGACATGTGTGGGTGAGTAGGGGATCTGACTCAATCAACAGGGCAAATACAATGCTGAAATGTGTGGTTTGGAAACTGCATTTCCTCCAATGTTTGAACCAAGCAGCTTTACTGAAAACAGTGGGCCATTCATCATACTTCCTTCCTTCACATCACACAAACTGAGCTTTATTTTCCTATAACAAATGTACACATCACTGATTTTCCCTTTCATTCTTTTATTGTTTTTGCACAAATCTGATTATTCAAGTTACTACCTATACCTGGTAAGTATCTGTGGCTGTGTAGTGTGTGTGTGTGTGTGTGTGTGTGTGTGTGTGTGTGTGTGTACGGTATGTTGAGAACTGTAACTAGTGCTTTAAAAAATTATCTCTGCTGTTGAAATATTCACAGAATTAAAGACAATAAAGGCATCAGCATAATTAGAAAGTGTAATTTGAAAACCCTGATGGTGGAACCACACAAATCCAAGTTTATTGTCCAAGTTTGGAATCACCATGCACCTCCATTTACTCAGTTTTGAATGATGATTAGGTCAGTGCTTCTCAAACTTGTCCAATCATGGGAATCATCTTGAGAGATTTTTGAACAGATTACAGAATCTGTGACAAGAGTTTCTAATATGCTAGGCCATGGTAAAAGGGTATTCAAAAATCTGTATTTTTAACAAGCTCATGGCATAATTTTTGTACAGTAAGTGGAACATCTGAGCATAGATTTGGAAACACTGGAGCTAGATGACATTTGATGTTTTTGGAGCACAAGAGGTCTATGAGCCGATACAATTCAAAGACCCTACATTTGAATATATGCCCATGTCAGTGCCTCAGGGGCTCAGTAGGTTGGGCATCCAGCTACAGCTCAGGTGATGATCTTGCAGTCTGTGAAAACAAGCCACACATTGAGCTCTGTGCTGACAGCTCAGAGACTGGAGCCTGCTTCAGATTCTGTGTCCCTCCCTCTCTGCCCCTACCCTGCTCACACTCTGTCTCTCTCTCAAAAAATAAAATAAAAACATTTTAAAAATTGAATCTATTCCCATGTCTCGTCTACTTAACAATGCAAAGGGAACTAAACTTGAACTACATTTAGGAACCAGTGGAATAAATAAACATTATCCATTTGAAAGTATCCTCCACAATATTCTTTCCTTCATGTCTTTGCACCAATAGCATCTTGAATACCAAGCAATGTTAGTTCTACTGAAGGTCTGACCTCCTTAAGACAGTAAAAGCTGACAGATTTATTATTCTCAAAGGCCAAGTAGCAGGACATATGAAATAGTATTCAGGTTTCTACCGGTGACTTTATACATTTATGTCTGTTCACAAAAGTTCCCTGGGTTAGTTCTAGTCAGAGGAGCTCAGAGTCTACACTTAGTTCCTTGGAAAGAGATGACCAAGAATATTAGAATCCAGATGCCCCCTACTTCCAATAGAGGTGATTGTGGATTATAAGATGATTTTCTCTCATAGACATACAACCACATCATTGGCTGCAAAACACTGGAGTTTTATAGATCTTTTTATTTTTACGACCTTGTTGTTACATATGACAGATGTGACTGCAGTAGAGCTTTCATTGATGAAAATAAATGGAAAATCTTCTCATTTTTGAGATGGATAAATTAGCTTATTTCATAATGGAAAATAACAAAGATGTGTCTCCTTATATCTTCTAACCAGTGGTTATACTTCTGTCCTCAAGCACAGCAAAAACATTTTAAAACATGCTTTATTACACTGCTCAATTTAATATGTACAAGTGGTTTTATATTTCTCCATATTCCATCTTTTTTTTTTTTTCACTTAAACCTACCCAGGGGATTAAAACACGTCACATGTCCAGCCTCTGGAATTTCACCATTGATATAATAACTGAGTGGGAATGCCTCATTTTGATAGTGTTTTCATTATGTCCATAACTTACACAATGACCAATTATGTTTAGAAATATAATGTGACTTCATCACTTTAACCAATCTTCAAAATAGTCTTTATTTCACTTTTTAATACTAGAAAATTTCAGAAGTTAAGTGCATCACAGTGAAAAGAGAGACAATGTCAGACTTCTGTAACAATCAATGGTAATGACAAACATCACATGTATGGAACATAAACTCATAATTTTGCCAAAGACTAAGGTAACATTTCTATTCTATGCATGAGAAAAATAAATCCAGATGATGTACACTGAACCTTCACATAGATCAGCTGAACCCCAGCTTTTGCAAAGATACATAAATGCGTATTGTATCAGCAACAAGTATTGCAGTGGCTTGTTACACAGTATTATTGAGCTGACTGAGTCAAGAATAAATCACATGGTCTGTGTAGAAGTGGGAAGTCTGACCTGTACTCTTGAATTAATAAAACGTCCAATATATTTAGTGTATGATACTCAGAAAGAACAGTATAAAAGGCCAAACAAGAGAAATTGGCTGTGGCATAGCACATAACCTTGGTTATACACATAAAGGACAAACCTAAATACCTAGGCATGCAGCCATCCTCCCTCCCACTCTTTCATCCATGGATAATATGTAGGAAAACAAGGATGTATGTACTGTTCTTGGGTATGTTCCTTTCCACCCCTTCTTTGTTAATAAATTATAGGAAGAATGTTAACAAAGATAAATAAGGGCCATTTTCATATGCACTCTGAGAGGCCTACCTTTGGAGACAAACCAAATAGCAAATTGGTCACGAAAAAACAATTTTAATTCATTACCAGAGATTGAGTACTATATATGTGTCAACAACAGGCTTATTAGAAAATTAACACCAGATTAGGCACCAGCCCATGTGGCTGTAGACATTTCTGTTCCCTGTCACCTTTCTGATTGGACCATCCCATCAGAAGATAATCACCACTAGCTCAACATCAAAACAAAATCCTGACTTAATCTGCTTTTGTCTTTTTACCTCCTTTTAAATATATTTCATTATTTTTCTGTCTCCCCTTATGATCTAAATTCCCTAATTTTCAGGCATTACACATGTCAAGGTCTTTGGGGGAGAGAAAAACTATTACTGAAATCATCAACTCTGGCTAAAACCCACAAATGTACTCTGCACATTAAAACCCAGATTCCTTCAGATCCAAAGAAATCCAGAAAACAAACTGATGGTTGCCAGAGGGAAGGTGGGGAAGGGGGTGGGGCAAAATGAGTGGGGAAGTGGGGAAGATGCAGGCTTGCAGTTATGGAATGGATGTGTCACGGGAATAAAAGGCATACTGTAGTGACTGAGGTCAGTGCACTATAGTAATGACGTGTGGTGACAAATGGTAGTGATACTTGTGGTGAGCTCAGCAAAACATATAGACTTTTGGAATCACTATGGTGTGTGCTGAAACTAATGTGACATTGTGTACCAAGTATGCTCCAAAAAATAAACACATAACCTTCAATTTTTGTGCACAAGCGACAATAATACTTCAAGCAAATACAACTCAATTACTTTGCGAGGACTTGTTGAAATGGATGGAGCACCAGAAAATAACAGGTCTGTACCTCTTATATTTGAAAGCTTGCTGAACCCACTCTTCTCTGAGCCTCCATTTCTCTTCGCATGCTAGTGGATGACCCTGGATGATGTCAGAGACCCTTCCGTTTCACAAACCTCAACTATTCTTGTCTAAACTAAGGAAACACCTCAATGCACCAAAGCTGGCCTTGGCCAGTGTCCCAGTTTTCAGTTAGATGCATCTGCTTCTCAATCTAAACTTCTTTATTTCTCCCTGGTATAGAGGCTGGCCTGAGTAGAAATGGGACAGTTTTGTATTGTGTGAAGAACTGAGAAGAAAACATCAAAATATGCTATTTGTATAAGGGGAAGTGATGATTAACAAAATGCACCCCAGGGAGGTCCCTCTCTTTGACTAGGAAGCTTCCCCAGTTCGGGGCCTTCTGCAGGATGGGAGACTTTCCATATTGCACATGTACAGAAAGCATCAATCTGTACGCCATGTAGGGTTTTAAGATGAGTTTGAAAATACATCATAAAAATATATTTAAAGGAGTGCAAAGTGATATCCATGATCCAGTATGAAAGCTCTAATTCCTGTAATACACCATCAATACATTACTAAGAGTTAATTATAATAACTTCCATAAGTACAGTGTGAATTGCATATGACATTGTATTACATTATTTGAGAAGCCTTATTTATTTATGAAAGAGGTAAAACATAAAAAAGCACTTGTAAATTTGGGGTATGGAATTATTCCTTTATTGCCATCAGTATCTGCAAAAAATGGAGTGCCTAGGATTCCCCCATCTCTCTCTCTGTCTCTCTGTCTCTCTGTCTCTTTCTCTGTCTCTGTCTCTCACTCTCTCTCTCTCTCTCTGTGGTGTATAAGTCAAGAATCTGTTTTCTAATGCAGGACATAACTGTTCAACAATGCAGTCCTTACAGTGTGCCCCAATAAAAATACATAATGCCCACTATGGCACTATGGTTGGGATCAGGAAAGACAGAATGTTCCAGAATACCAGGCATAAGTTCTAGAATGTCAAAGCAGTAAGGGACCTGGAGGTTGTGTGATCCATTCCCCTTTACAAGTTCAGATAAGGAAATAAGAGAAAGAAGGTGGCCGAGGGGACTTTTCTCTTCAAGTCTTGCAATATATTTTTAAATGTCTATTTATTTTTCCAAGAGAGAGAGCAAGCAGTGGAGACGAAGACAGAGAGTGGGGCATAGAGGATCCGAGGCTCAAACTCGAACCAGAGATCATGACCTTACTGAAGTGGGATGTTCCTCTGAACCACCCAGGTGCCCCAAGTCTTGCACATTTTGATGACAGCACACCACCTCCCTGCACCTACTGAATTTGTGGACATGAGGATTCTATACATAGAAAGATCCAAGAAAGGGTTTGAACACCAGATACTTCATTTCCCTTCAGACCGTCTGTGCCAGCACCACACTTTCCTCATGGCATTCTTCATGTCTGTGTTTCTCAGCGTATAGATGAGAGGGTTGAACATGGGAGCAATCATGGTATAAAATAGGGCAAACACTTTGTCATTACTGACAGAACCAGCTATGGGGACGTACGTGAAGATGAGGGGCAAGAAGAACATGAACACGACTGTGATGTGAGAGCCGCAGGTGGAGAGGGCTTTGCGGCGGCCCTGAGATGAGTGGGTCTTCAGGGTGGACAGGATGATGATGTAAGAAATCACCAAGGCAACAAAGGTCAAAATGGACAGCACTCCTGTGGTGGTAATGATCACAATATCCAACAGGCTAGTGTCCATGCAGGCCAGCTTCAGCAAGGGGAAAACATCACAGAAATAGTGATCTATCTGATTGGGGCCACAGAAGGGATGTTCCACCACAATTAATACTTGGAAGACTGAATGGATAAATGCTCCAATAATCGAGGCCATCACAAGGCTATAGCACACCTGTCTGCTCATGATGACCATATAGTGAAGGGGTCTGCAGATGGCTGCATAACGGTCATAGGCCATGGCCACCAAGATGAAGATCTCTGTGCCACCAAAGAAGTGGGCATAAAACATCTGGGCCACACAGCTGTTGTAAGAGATAGTCTTCCTCTGAGCCAGTAGGTCTGTGATCAGTTTGGGGGCCACTGTAGAGGTGAAACAGACATCCATGAAAGACAGGTAGCTTAGGAAAAAGTACATGGGCTGTTCTCCGAGGCGGCTGCCCCTGATGGTAAGGAGAATGAGCAGGTTTCCAAGGAGAATTGCAATATAGCAAAGTGAGAACAGCACAAAGCAGGCAATCTTTGCATCCTCATCACTAAAAAGTCCCAGCAGGATAAATTCTGTGATATTTTCATGTCCCATTGCCTCTGTGGGTTTTATCATTTAAAGAGAAAAGTTACCATATTGAAACTTCCACCATTTAAAAATTATTGATTTACTTTAAAAGTAATCTATTTGTTGTACATACCTAACACATGCATATATATATATATATATATATATACATTTGTATACATATAATTTATTGTTATATGGTTACTCCAATTAGTGCTAAGGGTCAAACAATGAGAAAAATACATATAATCTTTACCCACAAGTATATAGAGTTTATTAGAGTAGACATATACTAACAAAAATAGTACAGATAATTAATTGAAATTATAATAATTCCCAAAGTCTTAACTCACTATAAGCAAAAAGATGAATGATTAGAAGATGAAATTTTTAAAGTCAAATTTAGAGATATAATATTTGTATTACATTTTAAGAGTGATTTTTGAATCTCCAGTGTGTATAAAACAGCACTGAGGTTATCTGTCCTTCCAGGGTGGTCTTATCTTTCTCAGTCCTTCCCAGTAACTAACTCTGCTAAATCCTGAAAGTTTAGTAACATTTAGACATCAGTGAGCTCGTAATTTTAAATATTAAACCTCTAGGGGACATTTTTAGAAAATGCCTTTAGAACCTTTTCTTGAACATTTGTGAAAACAGAGGGAAGAAAAGAGCAACAATCAGATCTTTGGGGAAAACAACGCTCCATTGTTGGGGGTTCTATTGTATTTCTGGTTTACTGGAATTGACCTCATTTCCCGGTTTAGTTTCCCAGACTCGCTCAGGAGTTTTCACTGTTTCTGTCCCTTAGTCCCCTTTATGGTGCCTCCCAGTAGAGACCCTTGACCCTTGGAGGTTCAAATTGCATCCAGAGATGTTTTTTCACTAGATCTGCTCTACTACTTTGTATCTCTTTGAATTGAACCACTTTCCTTAACAGGCTAATTACACACTCATGGGCCCTGGTCCTGAGATATGTTAGTGAAAAAGGACATATTGCTTTGGTACAAAGTATTATGTAAACTCCTTCTTCCTTTTGGCAACTTTATCTAAAGTGTATCACAAAACTTAAATTCAAGGCTCCATTTTACAAAACATAAACCCTTCACAC
Organism: Mungos mungo; assembly: GCA_004023785.1. Classification (NCBI taxonomy): domain Eukaryota; kingdom Metazoa; phylum Chordata; class Mammalia; order Carnivora; family Herpestidae; genus Mungos; species Mungos mungo. Next base: position 34,882 of record PISW01008421.1, read on the forward strand.
TGATAAAATGTGTCAGCTGGTTTGCAAAAGGTTATAATGGTAATTGAACAATGCCTTTTACTTTATGTATGTTCTTATGAGATTATTTTAGAAAAAATGTACATTTGGCATTAAAAGATTATTTTTGAGGTGGGGGAGAAGAGGGATAGGAAGACAGAGAATCCCAAGCAGATGCCATGCCCAGTGTGGAGCTTGATGCAAAGCTCCATCTCACACCCAGGAGGTCATGACCTGAACTGAAATCAAGAGTCAAATTTTTAATTGACTGAGCCACACAAACATCCACAAAGAGATTTGTAACAGAATTGTAGTGGGTTTGTGGACTTTTGGGTTGAATTTTATTCATGAACCCCAAATTGACACCCTGTGGTCTAATTTTTTACAAAACTATCTGGAAACACCACTATCACACACACACACACACACACACACACACACACACACACACAAACAGCTGCAACGTTTCTGGGCAATGGTGTGATTTGTTTCAGATAAACAGTTAATGATTATTTTTCTGTGACCTATCTATTCTTTCCTGAAAAAGAGAATCTCTGGGACTCCTGGGTGGCTCAGGCGGTTAAGTGTCTGATTTCAGCCCAGATCATTATCTTGCTATCCATGGGTTTCAGCCTATGGTCTTGCTCTGTGCTGACAGCTCAGAGCCTGCAGCCTGCTTCAGATTCTGTGTCTCCTCCTTTCTCTCTGAACCTCCCCTGCTCACACTCTGTCTCCCAAAAATAAATAATAAACATTAAAAATTTAATAAAAAGAGAATTTTTTTTAATTGAGTACAGAGTGGTATTAAGTGATATAAAAAGATTGAAACAAGTGAAAAGATTATACCAGGTTTATGGTTAGGAAGGATCAATATAAGAAAGATGTCAATTCTTCCCAATTATTTATACATTCAGTAATTAAAACAAAAGTCTGCCAAAATTTTTCATGAAAAACTGATTCAGTTTTTCAGAAACAGTTAATATCCAGGGTAGGCTAACTAATTTTTTTTAAAAGAAGAGCAAAAATAATAGACATACATACTTTTTCAGAATTGACATGTTTTATAAAATGATGACAATTAAAAGTTTGTATGCTGGACTTGAAGACAATCAAAAAACACATACATATTGGAATTTAATCTATAATTACATTGAAATCTCTAAAGATATGAACCCCAGTGAATTCAAAGTGATGTGAACTTTATTAACTAGTTGTTAGGGCTCCAAATCTCTCTGTGGAAAAAAAATATATCATAAAGCATGAGAAATTATAATACATACAGTATTATACAGTTGAAAGATACAGTGAAAGATACAAATGTATAAAACAGTTGAAAGATACAAATGTATCAAACAGAACTAGGAAAAATATTTGAGAAATAATTAGAATGAGTTTATAGCTTATGTAGGAACAGTTTTTAAGCAAAGTGCAAAGCAAATTTATTTAAAAAATAAAATCTATTTAAAATTTCAATTGACAAAACTTCCTCTAACCCAAATATTTTTAAAAGTGGCCAATGGGAGTAAATATTTATAAACCTTGTGAACTAACCATATAAGGATTAGTAGCCCATATTTTCTATATTGCTCTAAAATAGCAAAATGTTTGACAAGGCAATACACAGAAAGGAAATTACTACTGACCAAAACCATACATAAAAGTATTCAACTTCATTAGAATCAGGGAAATACAGATTAAACAAGAATCAGATACTATATTCCCACACATTAAAACATAAAATTTAAAAGGCTGCCCATGTAAAATTTTGATGAATGACCCAGCAAAACTACTCAGAAAGCATACAAGATGACATTATTTGCAGGCATTTAAATTTGGAAAATAGAAGTGATCTAAAACCTGGTAATAGAATGGAAATAAGGGGTGGCATGTTCTTGTTATGGGGCACTAGACAAGCTTCATGTTTGATGCCTAGGAGACATCCACCATGATACAAATCACTAAGATCTACCTTTGAATGGAAGACAGAATCAGGTGCATAAGAGTAATCACTGGATGTTAACATGCCTGTTAAAGAAGAAGAAGAAGGAGGAGGAGGAGGAGAAGGAGGAGAAGGAAGGATCACAGCCACAGAAGACCATGTCGTTTCTATGAGAACCTCTGTGCTTATAAACTAATAAGAAAAAGTGTGGAAGAAAAGATTTACTTCTCAGAAATAAAGGGGATGATGGCCAAAGGGGATTTGATTATTATATAATGTTTTAATTTCTTTATCAAAGAAATCATATTTCATTGTTACTTCTGTAATTTCAGTTAATTTTAAACCTCCTCACTGGACGGGTGCCTCGGTGGCTCAGTTGGTGGAGCATCTGGCTTCAGCTCAGGCCATGACCTCCCGTTCATCAGGCTCCCTGATGTCAGCATGGCAGTACAGAGCCCACTTCAGAACCTCTGTCGCCATGTCTCTGCCCCTCCCCAATGTGCACCACCCCAAAAACTAAATACATATTTTTAAAAACTCATCATTTTATAAGATGGTTTAAGAAGAACACAATACGTAATGAATTAAATAAAACACAAAGTAATCCTTTGCCAGAATTCAGTACATTTATGACTTATCACTAATTACTGCATTGTTTCCCCAATGACTTTAGCAAGTGTAGACATAAACACTCCTCCTCAAGCATGTTATGTCATTAACTGTCATTAAAAATGTAAACATAACTAGATGGATACATAAGTACCCAACTTCCACACTCCTCCATGAGGAGATATTTGATATGAGGAAACAGAAACACATCTACATCTGCACCTACATTCATACTAATATCCTCATCTCTTTTACACCTGTATTTGGATTGTGTCTTTCTATCAGCATTAGAACATCTACTTATACTGTTATAATCCTGATAAAATTTAAAAACATTTCAAGACAATTTCTTCAATCTATCGCTCTTTCAAGGATTCAAGTTCATAATTAGCTTGTGTTGCTCCTTGTTTTGCAGAACCAACTCTAGCTTTTATTTTTGCCTTTACAGAAGAAAACAATAAATTTGTAGCAGAGATTGCCAAATAACCAAGGTTGCTGCACAAAAGTTAACAGTCTTCAATATGTGTGTACTCAACAGAATGCCACAATATTTACAATTTCTGATTACCTGAAATCTTCACCTCTGCTGCAACAAGTTCATTAAGAAAGTCTAAAGCAGACAACATGCTAAAAAGGACAGTCAGGACACTGATGTTCACTCTGCCTTACCACAACTTCTAAAATGGGATTTAAAAGGGGAATAAAAAAACCACTCAGCCTTTGATCGCCAGGATCATCTTGATGGCCAGGATCATCTTAGTCTCACAGAAAATACTTCTTAAGTAGCAAGACTGACTGGCTAATTCCTAAAATAAAATTGGCAATCTGCATTTGCAAGAGAGACAGGTTATCATGGGAGAAAGTGAGAGACAGTACTTGAATTAGGCTGAATGCATTCCAGTGTAAGGTCCACTAAACTTGAATAATCTTAGGCAAGTTACACACCCACTGATCTTTGTGTTTTTCATCTGTAAAACAATGATGATAATAATAGTACCTACCACATAAGATTCATGGAAAAATCTAACTAATATATTCATACAAAACATTTAAGCACAGATATGAGCATAGAATACATTGTAAGAATTAACTAAATATTACCTTATTAATTTTAGAAGGACTAATATTCTATATATATTTCACCATTCATATGACAAGGGGAGCTCTGGGAATAATTTTTTTTCAATGAGTTTAATATGCCACTGACTATAGATTTCTACAGAACTTTTTACAACTAACCACTACTGAAAATCCTAAACTAATGACCAAGACTGGAGTGCATGAATAGGATCTCCCATTTCACAGATGGGAGAACTGAAATCAAAGAAAAAATTTGTTCATAAAAACCTCCAATATCTTACAAAAGATAATCTCTGATTATTTAGAATAAGTGAATCAAATAGTTCAAGAAAATAATTATTTTATCCTTCTCTTAAACGTAGGTCTTTCATACATTTCTGCAGTGTCTTTTGAAAGTTTTTACTAATATATGTATGATCTATCTTTGTTAAAGAAGCATTCATCAATTATAATATTTGAACTTTTCTAACTGTGGTCACTGAAATTTTCTCCCATACTACTACTCTTCACTTCAAATATCAGGGATCATTGCTCAGTATTACATACCTGTGGCCAGTAAGGAAACAATGGAGGTGATTGTCCTGATCTGCTGCCTCCTGCTTAAATTATTTGGGTATCTATTTCCTCTTAAGAAACTAAGGAATTGTAGTTTTCATGGATTCTTCCAGCTGCAAAGAACTAATTTTTTAATCAAGTGCTTTACTAACTCATTTAGCAGTTTAGCAAAATGATCAATTAATTTTCCGTCATTTTCTTACCATCTTTATTCTTTTTTTAAATCTTATCTGATTGTTTGAATTTTTCCATCTTTTATGGCTTTTTACCATTGGTTTTCTATCCAAAGGAGAGATCACAACATATCACAATTTCTTGTATCCTTCTGACCTGGCAGCTAAACTATTTCAAGTTTGAAATCAGGATTTCAAAAAAAAATTAAAATAAATGGAAAAAAAGAAACCAGGATTTCAAAATAGACTTCCTATTTTTCATTTTCTATTAGAAAAGACCGTTTACAATTGTTTTGTTATCTATTAAAATGCAAAATTGTCATGCAAATTAGGAGCCTAAAAGGTATAAAATAAATCCTTACCAAGAATATATATATTTTTATAATAATAATAATTATCTTGGAAACAAGCAGTTAAAGATAGATGATTCTTGAGCTGTTCGGAGGGATGGCATAGGCTCAGGTGTGCACTAATAGAAAAGGAAAGACTAAATAAAAGATGGAAACTAGAAAAAACAAAACTCACATATTTAGTATCAGCCAATTCCAATTAATATTTAAGGGGATATGTCCTTGTCTTCTTGAACTCATGACCACAAATGAAATAAAAAATCTCTACTAAATTGAAAGAATCAAAAGAAAAAAGTCTCATGCTTTGTATGTAGTTTTCAAATTATATTTAAAATAAACATAAATCTTAGGGTTACCTGAGTGGCTCAGTCTGTTAAGCGTCCAACTTCGTCCCAGGTCATGATCTTGTGGTTTGTGAGTTCGAGTCCCATGTCAGGCTCTGTGCTCACAGCTCGAGCCTGGAGCCTGTTTCAGATTCTGTGTCTCGCCCTCTCCATCCTTGCCCTGCTCATGCTCTGTCTCTCTCTGTCTCTCAATAATAAATAAACATTAAAATGGTTTTTTAATAAAGTAAAATAAATATACATTTTTAAAACTAACTGTATGTCAGAACAAGAATGAGAATTAGATCACAAAACTAGAAGAACAATTCCAAATGTATCTCGGCCTTTCTGGTTTGTCGGTTTGCCCTTTGATGCAGTAATGTTGCTACAAGGTCTCCTTTCCTAACTGTGCTGGGCTTGGAGGCTCTTGGAGAAGCTGCATGGGAAGAGTCAGGCAGAGTATTTAAAGGCACTGGAGGGACGTGGGTGCAGTGTCAAGGACAATCCCTGTGGGAACTCTTGGACAAGGCTACTGAAAATAAACTCTGGTGATTTTAATTTGCTATTGCTTTGGCTTTCCCAAGGTGCTTTATATGATAGATGTCTTTTAGATTTCTTCAAATATATGACATTAATCATCAAATATAGTTTTTATGGTGTGTGAATGATGAAAATTTTTTTAAATAGACTTCTTATTTCTACACAAAAAATAAACCCTAATGCATTCATTATACTAATTAAGGATCTTCCACTGTTTCTATTACTCCTGATACCTCATTTGCCAGATCATTTGATTCCCTTTTCATAGATCGTCTGAGAGTTTTTGTTTTCTTCTGGGGGTTTTGTGCATATCCTTTAAGTGTTGGTGTTCTTCTCTCATCTTCTCAACGGATTGTTAACCGAATGAAAATAGAGTCTATTCTTTCTTATATTGTATTTATATAACTTAAATTTTAATGATGGTAAGTATAATAGCAATAATTGATAACAGTCATAACAATATGTTAGTAATTGTACAAAGGGCTTAAAAGAGATTTTTAAAATTTAATGCACATAATGATCCTCTGAGTTGATATATTAATATTTCCATAGAAACACAAGAGATAATTCTAAAAGCTAGGCAAAGGTGCCTCAGTCCATTGAGGGTCTGACTTCGGGTCAGGTCACCATCTCATGGTCCATGGGTTCGAGTCCTGCATTGGGCTTTGTGATGACAGCTGGAAGCCTGGAGCCTGCTTGAGATCCTGTGTCTCCCTCTCTCTTTGCCCCTCCCCTGCTCATGCTCTCTTTCTTTCAAAATTAAGTAAAAACATTTAAAAAAAAGAAAAGACTAGGCAGTTAGTAACTAGCATAGTAGAATTTGACCTTGGTTAAGATGCTGCACTAACCCTACAATGACTGTGAAAGGTACTACCACACTTTACCCAGCCTAAGCATTTATTTGATATTTCTGGACTTTTATTAAAATAATAAAATAATGTCCCACATATTTCAAAATTACATTTAAATTTTGGATTGTGTAATTAGGACTCATACTTTGTTCCTCCAACTTGTACAGTCCACTCATAGTGGAGCCTCAATTGCACCAACAAAATAAATAAGATAATGTTGATAGTTTTGCTTATTTGATGATGGCAAAGTAATAAAATTTAAAGGATTTATTTTTATTTTTAATTTTTATTGACTACACTTATAATTGTGTTTAACTGCCTAAACAACTTAATTTTTGTGCCTTTGATAGAAACATTGCAAGGAAGAATGGTTATCTTCATGTGTGCACACGTGTGTGCACATGCATTTGTACATATAAATGGTAATAGGAAGATGGCTCAAGAATGCCCCATAGCAACAGTGTCAAAACCTCATCAGATATGCATCCTTAGTACTTAGAAAAAGAGGCCATTTTATGTGAGATGCATTTACCAAATGTCCAGAGTGATTTCGTGTTTACCATTTCGTGTTGAAGTCTGAGTGTCTGTTTAAATCTCAGGTGTCCCTTTCACTGGCTATGATTTTGAGTGAGACACTTATCTCTTTGGAATTTAGATTCTTCACCTCTAAGTACAATTATTTTATCATACATAAGTAATATGTATTCACTGTTGTTATTATAATTACTTTTATTTGTTATTATTATAAACTCTGACACAATTTCTGAGGAAACATGAAAATATCTATAAGACAAAGCATTGAGATCACAAACATTAGAGTGAAATCATTCACAGTTAAGGACAAAACAAGACAATAGCTCAATGAGCAAAACTCTGTGATGATGAAATTTCAGTTCCTGCTTCCAGTGCTAATCCATGGTGTTGACATGTTCATGCATGTAGCCAACTTGTTATAGCTGAATTGATTGTATAAGATATTTGATGAAGATCATATACTTAGTTGGATACACTGATTGTTTAAGTTGACATAAATGTTACTCATACTTCCTCCAAGACTATTCCACGCCTAAGGGAATGTCATATTTTTGTCCTGCATAATATTTGGAGGAGGGTGCAAAGGTGGCATATTTAATAGAGATAGGAGAACTATCCTCAGCTTGGAGATATTGAGTTATACATTCTCTGACTCTTAGGTTAAAGCTGTAATTAGAGATAGACATCATACCAAAATGCCCCTCAGGAATTTCTGCTCTAGCCCCCGAGATTATAAATGTGATGTTACGTCACAGGTTATATGTTAAATGTTGAATTACATGTCAAAAGTGATTTCAAAAATGTAACTGAGGTTACTGGTAAGTTGACTGTTAGTTATACCTTTGAATCTTACCTAATCCCACAAGCTCTTTAAAAACAGACAGTTTTTCCTGACTGGTAACAGAAAAGTAAATTAAAAAAGTTCAAAGTACAATCAGAATAAAATGCACCATTCCTGGCTTTGAAGACGGAGGGACCACATGCAAAGACCTCTGAAAGGTGAGAGTCACACCCCCTGACCTCAAGCTAGAAAATTTCTGGACACAAGACTCCATTTTGAAACTTCATTTTCCTTTCTAACTAATTAAGTTTTAAACTGGGCCAGAGCAGTAATTGTTTTACAAGTGGTTGCTCAAAAAATCCAACAAAACAACTGTCATTCAGAATCTAAAACTCTTGGGAAGATATTTATAAGAACAAGAAAGTTAACTACAGCATACCAGGAATAGTTTTGTTTGATAGCATCAGTAGAATAATCAATTAGATATGAATCAAAAGCTGCTCCACCTGTCAGTACCAAATTTTCTTCTCTCCCCTTTTTTTTATCTAAATCATGTGATTGCTCCTTTCTTTATCACAAAAACCTCTTGCTTTCCCCCAATGAGCAGAACACTTGCCCTGGTTAAACCAAAAGCTGCACTTCCCAAATTGGAACTCTGAGACCTCAAATTAAGGCCTGTGTACTTTTTCAGTTTTTCCTCCTTTTCTTAGTTGAAACAATAATGAGGGGACTTTGACAAAACAAAGTTTATTGTTCACAAGTCACGGAGAGTACATCACATACCTGTATGATAGGGAAAAGATAGGATAAAAAAGGCAGAGAAGGAAAAGATGTGACTTGAGTTTCCAAAATTCATATTTTAGAACAATGCTGGGAGCATCTGACCACAGCAAAGTTCCTCGAGCATAAGGTTCCTCTTAAAAATGTAACAGACACCACCTACTTGCCCTCGGGTTTCCCTCAGGAATTTCACAAAAGACCTAACTAAAAATATGTAGTAAACTATAAAATGTATGACCTACAAGGAATGGTATGGCCATAGATCACCCATTATATAATTGAAAGTAGACAATCAAAAAAGAATGACTAAGCATTTAGAGTTACCTAGCCAATAAGAGTAGGACCTGAGAAGAAACAAGGGAGAAGGAAGAGAAGGGAGGCAACCAAAACCTTATAAAACAAAGACCCTTGCCTATAGTCACAGACATTCACTTTCAAATGTCCCCTCTCTGCAAAGAGAGCTTTCATACTATTCTTCCTTTCTAATTTTATACTCTAATACAGGTCTTGCCTGGTGCTCATTTTGTGTCCAATTCTTTATTCTTCCAGCAGTGAGACAACGAATCGTGGGTATTGAAGTGAAAAATCCTGCAACACATGGGATCATACAGTTTGGTCACAGGTACAGAGACAGACAAAGAGACAGAAAGAGCTTGCTGGTCTGAGGTTCTGCCTTTATTGGGGTCAAGAGTAGAGTACCCAAGGTTTGGGAGTTCTCTATTGGTAAATTTAACACATGAGTGATAAATTTTAAAAATTAAATTAAATTTTAAAAAGTGCCTGGTTGGCTCAGTAGGTTAAATGTCTAACTCTCAATTTCTGCTCAGGTCATGATCCCAGGATTGTGGAATAGAGCCCAGTGTTAGGCTCCACACTGAGCGTGGAGTCTGCTTGGGATTCTCCCTCTTCCTCTCCCTTTGCCCCCTTCCCCATTTGTGCCTGTGCATGCACTTTCTCTCCCTCTTTCCCTTTCTCTCTCTAAAAAAATATAAATAAATAAAAAATAAATACAATAAAAATAAATAAAGCATAAGAGTGGGTTTAAAGTATGGGAAGGAAAACACAGAGCCACTCAAATGGTCAGTTTTGGTCACACAAGCTTTCCAAAGGGGGACTTCAGGCAGCCTGGTTCTTCATCTAGTCCTGTAGTTGGCATGGTGTTCCTTTCAGATGAGAGTTCTTTGAAATGGATGCCTCAGCAATCAAAGCTTAATGTCAGTACTTTACATTACAATCAAAAAAGCCATTTGTCAGGCACTTACACTGCTTCTAAATAAGGTCACATTCTGAGGTACTGGGGATTAAGACTCCAACATACTCTTTTCTTGTAGGACACAATTCAACCCCTGACAACATCAAATTTCAATTCCTAGGTAAGTGCCTCATGTCAAAAAAGTCTATGATTTTTAGACTTACACATTTTTTAAGTGTAAAGGTGTTTGTTTTTTTTAAATTAGTACATGTAACAGTAGGCATAAATCTTTATTTAGGGAATCACAGGTGATTGTTTTTCACTGCCCATCAAGGTTGCCTTAGTTCCTCCAAAGTTTGAATCAAAACTTATCTTCAGGATAGCCCTTTTATTTTATTTCATTAAAATTTATTTATTTTTGAGAGATCTAGCATGAGCAGGAGAGGGGCGGAAAGAGAGGAAGAGAGAGAATCTCAAGCAGGCTCTACGCCATCAGCATGTAGCCCTACACAGGGCTCAAACTAACAAACCAAGAGATCATGTCTTGAGCCAAAATCAAGAGTTGACTGGTAACCAACTAAGCCACCCAGGTGCCCCAGGATAGCCCCTTTAAAAAGAATGTCTGCTTTTTCAAAACTGGAAATATCTAATGTAAGTTTGCAGGCTTCAACATGTTGATTTATGCGAAGTGTTTTGTTTTGTTTTGTTTAAATGTTCTATTTGGAAATAATCACAGATTCATGGGAAATTGTCAAGGAAGTACAAAAAGTGACATTAACCCTTCTCCAAGTTTCCCCCAATGGTTACATCTTTCATAATTATAGTACAGTATAAAGCAATTTGATACCAATGCAATGGGGGTATAGAGTTATTTTATCACACATGTAGATTCATGTAACCACTACCTCCATCAGGATACAAACCTATCCACCCACACAAACATTCCCTCATCCTCCTTCTTTAAACTCACATCCACCCCACTACCACAAATCTGTTTTCCATCACCCTAATTTTTTCATTTCAAGAATGTTATATAAAGATAATTGATGAGGGAACATAAGGCAGGCTGACACCCTGCAAAAACAACTCCCATCTCTGAGGAGGGATATGTTACATTCCTCAGGTACTCCTGGCTGCCCAAGAACAAGGGGAGGGACAGAAAACAAATGGCTAAATACTAGTTTACAAATATCTTATCAATAGCCATCAGAACTTCCTACTATCTTAATAATAATGTTATGCTGGAGGGAAAAACAAAGTTAGCTTCATAATAGCTAGGCTTCTGGTAATCTGTGAGTCTTCTTTAGTGTTGGGACCAAGAAAAACAAGATTTAAATCTGGAGGTTAGGAGAGTGCATTTCCTGGTCCAGGATTCAGAGACAGTCATACTGGGCCAGAGGAAAAAAGCCAAAATGAACAAAAGATCAACCGCATTTCGGGCTTATGCAGCGCTAATCTTCCCCTGCCTGGTATTGCAGAGGAAAGTCTGGGCGCTTCCTTTGATGCTGTGCTCGGAGTTTCAGTTTTGGTTTCCCCTTTCTCTAATAATCATTTGACTCTGTTACCTGGCAACCAACCTGGGCCAGTTTCCTGCCCCTAATCATATAAAGGTTTGATTCCTTTTTCAATAAACGGACTTGATCAGAAACGCTTGTCTTGCCTCACTCCCTGTATCTCCCTCCTGCCCTATTTCTCTCTCCCTCCCTCAGGAACGGACCCTCAAAGATTTACTGCCCTGCCGGCTGGAGTGAGTAAGGGAACACGACACTTTAGCATACAGAAATTCCTTTAGGAAACTTCCCTCTTGACTTTATCTCTCCCAACTCCATAATATATAACCAGTCACTCTTTAGAACCCCAGTGCAGATCTTTCTGCCCACAGGTCCTGTCCCTGTGCTTTAGTAAAATCACCTTTTTGCGCCAAACACATCTTCAAGAATTCTTTCCTGGATATCAGCTCTGAACCCCCATGACCCCCAAACCCCATCAATAATCATATAATCATATAACTAGACAGCATATAAACTTGGTTTTTATCACTGAACATTAGTCTCTGGATCCATCCAAGTTGTATGAGTATCAATAGGTATTCCTTTTTATTGATGAGTAAAATTCCTGATATCAGTGTACCATAGTTTAACATTTACCTACAGAGGCACATTATAGTTATTTTGCAGTTTGGCTATCACAAACAGGCAACAGCTTTGAGTCATTATTAACAACTGTGTACAACTTTTTGTGTAAACATAGGTTTTCATTTCTCTGAGATAAATGCCCAGGAGTATAGCTGATAGGTTATATGTTAAATGCATATTCAATATTTTTTATTAAAATTTTAGTTAACGTATTTAGTGTAATGTTAGGTGACAAGCTGCATTGAGAACAGTGTATTATCACTGAATGGAAGTTACGCCATTCTGCAATGCATGTGGAAAGGTGCTTAAGAGCACTTGTAACAAAGATGTTTCTAAGAATGCTAAAAGCACAAAATAAAAATCATACACACATACATGCATACCCTATGTTCAATTCTCAGTTGCCATGTCAGGCTGCAATTCTTTTAGTTGAGCTTATTTTATCTCCATTTGAATATGGACACACTGATGACTTCCTGATGGTATACTTTTCTACCTAAAAACTTTGGGATCTAATTTCTTCAAGCAATTTATGTTAGGGTCTTCTGAATATGAACTGAGTTTAAATCATATTCATTCCAAAATCAGCACACCCAAGACTAATAGAGACTTTGAGGATATGCCAATACCTAAGATTTTTTTTTTTAAATTAAAACAAAAAAGTTAGGTCTTTCATACTTATAGCAGCTACATCTTATAGTTCTTTCCATAGATCAAATGAATAATTCTGTGAGTAAAACAAACAGCATAGTTATTTGATGAGGCATCTCCAATGATGTGGGTCTGCAGAAAAAGCCCATCAGGATAGACCTCAACTTCAGCCTTCTGTTTTACCACTCTGAGTTAACACTTCCTCATCATAGAGTGCTCCTCTAGGTCACACTTATACACAGTGGCCATAAAACCCTACAATTCCCTCATGTATGACATGTCCTTCTAGAGAAAGACTGCATTTTCCTGCTTGGACTTCCCTGTGACTTGCACCTGGTTAGATGTTTGTAAGCGATGAGGAGTATAGAAGAAAGCTCATGAGGAAACAAAATATCATTTTTTGACAGCTTCTTCAAATGAGATAATCACTTGCAAGGTGTCTAGGCTAGACTATTGTTTCTCCTACTTTCAAGAAAGAGGGAGCTACTTATGACAACCAAGAGGATGAAAGATAATCTGTGCATTCATAGTTCTCACTCTTTCCCCACACAAATGTGGGAAAAACGTGTCTACTTTAGATGTCAGAGTCCCACTCTTTCTCCAGAAGAACACTAACTTCAAAAAAAAAAAATTCCTACTGAGGTTGCACACTCCATCAGCTCTGCAGTTCCACTGTCTTTATTATAAAATTCTGAACTGGAATTAGATCATACACTCTGTTGGCAAGAGATATGGCGACAGTAGCCATAGGAGCTCCATGTTAGAAGCATGTCCAGAAGACACATTTTATACAGTGTCTCAAAGGAGGCACCTACATTGGATCCAACATACATCCCTTTTCATATTTGCCTTGTCTAGAAATAGAAGAGGACTTTAACTAAAACTCTGCCAACTGTAATCTACTAATATGCAAATCTTCCAAGAGCAAAATCAGCAGCTGTGATCAATGATAAACTGTTTGAGATGGATAAACTCTGAATGTGAAAAATAAAAGTGATGTATATACATCACTAGTGTTCATTGTGGAATTCACAGAGGGAATTCCATTCCCACACAGAAATAAATGATCTTTTGCCGGAGGCCGACTCCTGCTGGTCCAGGGCTCCCTGAAGGGGTAGAGGCGGACAAGAGCAATAAAGAGACACTCACACAGTGCCATTTCTTAATTGGTCCAGCCTGCCATTCTTATCCTCTGTATATCTTCTTTTTATCTCCTATCTCGCCAGGTCTTGGGCCTTTATTTATAGACTTATGACATCAAAAAGTGGAATTTTTACACATAATTCTCAGTAATAAAGATGCTTTGAAAAGGGTGCAGAAACAGGTTTTACAGAGGGACGTCTTCAGAACTATTCTAATTACAATGAGGTAACTTACACATCATAGGATAACAAGATATTCTCAATGAAAAGCAGATAACATACACATTTGTTTGAACAGGTAGTAAATTTTACAACTAAGAAGATAGCAGGATGTTTTCAGTGAGGATCAGATAGCAAACACATTTTATAACAATGATGCTAAAATTCAGTCATAGACAGGGCTAGGAGGCATTCTATTTGGCTCACAAGAGGAAGAATACATTCTTGATGGTTAGTAAGTAAACCTTTTGTCAACCTTGTTCTTTGATGTTGAAGGTGTAAGTGCCATAGGCGCCTTAGAGGAGCAGACCTTTGCATATGAGTTTAAGTTGTAACTACTCTTACCTATCCTCACAATGGGCACCAAATTAGCATATGTATGCACAGTAACTTGTGCCTGGTTCTTGTTTGTTTCTATTTCCTAAGTTAGGCTTTCTATCTTCGGGCCAGGGTAAACATTATCTTTGTGTTCTTTAACCCCCTTTATTTCCATGTCTTAAGTTTGTGAAGCTCAATAGAAAAGCCTTTCAACAAACATCTGCAGTGCTTTGTTTAACTTCCTCTTCATATGCTTCCTCCCATGAGGTTTCTGGGGAATATTGGTCTGATTTGGAACATTGTGAGGCCTAATCAATAGCAACAGGTTTAATTTTACATGAGCAATCATTTACAGAAGGAGATGCCAGCTTTCACCCCTGTGGCAGGAGCCATGCTATGTCTACCATTTCCTTACTGTGACCTTGTCATCCAGCAAGGCCCGTGCGGCTCCTAGCAATCTTTTTTTTTCTCAAGCTAAGTTCTTTTTTTTATTTTTTATTTTTTCACTTTAAGTAGGCTCCATACCCAACATGAGGCTTGAACTTACAACTCAGATATCAAGAGTCACATGCTCTACTGACTGAGCCAGCCAGGCATCCCTCAAGCTAAGAAGTTCTGACATCCCTGGTACAACAAATTTAATACAAATTCAGTAATCTTAATATAATTGAGTAGTTTATAAATAAAAATATGTTAGAAATAAATAATAATAATACTGTTAAATTTTCCATATGAATAAAAATACAAATAAGAAAACAGATTGAAATCGGAAAGATTTTTAGTGATCATATAATTCAATAGTGTAATGTTGACAAATGATGACAAAAAGTGACAGATGGTGATATCCCTCCCTACTGCATACAGTTTTTACCCAAAAACCTCAGTCCATCGAAATTATCAACTTTTCTAGATTATATTAAAACTCACTAAAATAATTCGTATCTGTGACATAGCTATACCTGTATCAAAGCCTAAAAAGACTCCTCTGGGTTATAACATTTAACATTCTCTCTTTATCAATTATTACATTCATGTTCCTTATTTCAACTGTCAATTGCTTGCACACTTTACTTCTAGTCCCCATGAATATATCTACTAATTTGGGACACCTATACTACAACCATAACCCAGCAGTAGAAACCAATTATCATAATTTGTATGACTCAAGAAAAACTTAATGCTTCTACAAATTAGAAGGGATCATTTTAGAAGCAAAAAGTAGTTTTTACAAAAAGAATAATATCTGAGTACAACCCAAACAATCAGACTTTCCTCAGGTGAAAATATTCCTTTATAAGGGTGAATATTCACACTGTGTTTTGTCACTGTTCCAGAAGGATCTAGATAAATATAAGAAGAAATTAAAGTATAACCCCAAGAAATAGAAGGGAGATTACCTAGATTATAGATAATCCCTTAAAACATGAAGATTTTATAATTATTTGAACTGGTGTTTTCTGCTCAGTCATGAAGACCAACCAAGTTCAAGGTGTACAATCAGAAATGATGTGATTGAACAGTTTAATAAAGGGAGCCATTTTAAAGAGGAAAAACCTGCCAGGTTGTAGTTATGAGCATATAAAAGTGTAACTACAAACAGAGAACAACAGAAGTCAACATGAAGAAGGGGACGGAAAACACCATATCAAAATCACAGTGATACTAGGCAGTCAAGAAGGCAGAGACACAGCTGAACATCTAAGGCATGTGTCTTTACATGGTTATTTGTACTTGGTGCTGTCTCTTCCTCCACGTGAAACTGACTCAACACTAACCAGTGTATAATTTCATTCTTTGTTTTATGTTTATTTACTTTGAGAGAGAGACAGAGACAGAGACAGAGGATGAGTGGGGAAAGGGCAGAGAGAGAGAGGGAGACACAGAATCCAAAGCAGGCTCCAGGCTCTGAGCTCTCAGCACAGAGCCTGATGTGGGGCTATAACTCACAATCTGTGAGATCATGACTTGAGCTGAAGTTGGACACCCAACTGACTGAGCCACCCAGGCGCCCCTGTAATTACATTCTTGACAGAATTAATTCTCATACCTCCTGATTATGTTAACACCACAATAAAAGATAACAATCTCTATGGACTTCTAACCAAATCCAAACTATGAAGAAAATTTTGAAGATACCATTCATCTTTTGTCATCTAAGATTCATTTTTTCCTCCATAACTTTCTCATGGCGTTTTTCACTTCTGCATTCCTCAGTGTGTAAATCAGAGGATTGATCAAAGGTGTTCCAAGTGTATAAAACACAGCTATCATCTTATCCATAGGGAAGGTGGTTGCAGGACGTGTGTATATAAATATGCAAGGACCGAAGAACAAGATGACCACAATGATGTGAGAGACACAAGTGGAGAGGGCTTTTCTCCTCCCTTCAGCACTGTGGTTTCTCAGAGAATACAAGATGTTAACATAGGAGCACATCAGCATGACAAAACTCAGTGTACAAATGGCTCCACTATTGGACACCAAGAGTAGATTGATTTTGTAAGTGTCTGTACAGGCAAGTTTCAACAAGGGCTGCAAGTCACACAAATAGTGATCGATCACATTGGGACCACAAAAGGGTAAACTCAAGGCCAGAAAAATTTGAGCTAAGGAATGTACACAAGACCCCACCCAGGCCATAGCCACCAACACAGCACAGACCCGTCGATTCATGATAGTTGTATAGTGCAGGGGCTTACAGATGGCCACATAGCGGTCAGCGGCCATGAGAATAAGAATAAAGATCTCCAGGCAGCCAAAGAAATGGAATGAAAAGACTTGTATCATGCACTCACTGAAAGAGATAGTGTTCCTCTTCAAAAGGGCATCCACGATCATTCTAGGGGCTACAGAAGTACAGAAACAAGTGTCAGATACAGATAGGTGGAAAAGGAAGAAGTACATTGGACTCCCGAGTGTCCGGCTGGTCTTGATAGTAGTTACAATCAGAAAGTTACCCAGCAGTGTTCCCAAATAGAAAAGCAAGAAAGTGACAAACACTATTTTCTTTCGAACAGGATCCTGGGTCAACCCAAGGAGAATGAACTCAGTCACATTATTATTCAGCTGCATGACTTCATGAATGAGGAGAAAGCTGAGTGTGAAGTGGTTGATCTAAAAAAAAAATTAATTCATGATGTGATGTGTGATATTATGGGCTATTTTAAGAAAAATAAACATGCCTCATCATGAACATTTAGGGGTTGCTTCTTATAAGTCACTTTAACACTTTGTTCCTCAATTTATGACTACTTCATAAGGTCTTTATAAGTTTCAAACAAGTTTTTGAAGGTATACTTTCCTATAACACTCTTTAGATACAATCCTTTGTAGCATTTAAATGATTCTGATTAACTTGGACAATTCAATGAATACAAAGTGAAAAGACATGGTTCAATGTTATTATTAACTTCATTATTTTTTCATATTTAATAAATCTTCAGGCACATGTTGTGCTGGTGTATCACCTGGCATTTTGGATATTTTTGACTGCTGTTGGAGGTTCATGATATGAATATAAAACCACACCCCACTTTCATCCCATAAAGAACACCTTTATGCATATATTTATCACCATATATTTGTTATACATATCTATAGAAATGTATATTTTTATATAATATATAATATGTTCCCCTTTACAGAACACTCAATCTCAGGTATTACAACTTGAAAAGAGGAACAGGAAATACATCCTCTAAATATTATACTATTACCTTGAAACACCCATATGATATTTAGCATTTTACATACACTAATGCAGATAAGCGATAAAATGTTCTTTGATAGTTAATAATCTCTCAAATATCTGTATTTCTATTTTCCCCCTTTCGTTTCTGAAAAGCATCCCTTAGAGAACCCCAAATTCCTGAGATTACATATAAATGAAAGAGGGTATTATTCCTCAAGAGTTAATGTTTACAGTAATCCAAATTTAGCTTAAGCACTTTGGATCTGAGATCATTTGCAATGATCTCACCAGGCAATTCATGTATGAGCAGATCATGACTGTAATCCCCAGTAGAGTCTGTACTATCCAGGTGCTGAAAATTCCATGTCTTTTAACAGAGTGAAGACTCAGAAGAAGGAAGGAGATATAAACAAGAGGAATAGTAAATAAATAATAACTGACTTCATTCAATTATTTTTCCTGTTCTGGCAAAGTCAATGATCATTCAACTTTAAAATTTCATTCTGTTCAAATGAAGACCTCTTTTTTCAAATTTGGAAAAAAAAAAAAAAAGATTACCACTGGCTTCACTTTCAAGAACAAATCTTTTCTCTAGCTCTTTTCTGTCAGAAAATTTTGAAAGGGACTCTACATGCAAGTAAAAATATAAACTTAAATGTGATGTATTTAATATAATTTGGAAGACTTATTTATCCCATTGTGTTTCTCCTCAAACTCATCCATACTTTCAATACTCTGTCTTGAAAGTTGTGAGCTTCCAAATGACAGATGGACTAAATAGAAAAAATTTTTAATGTATTTGCTTCTCTCCCTTGGTAAGGTTTCTTCTCCCCAACATACTTGAAATGTAACTTATCTTCTACCAAACCAAAAACTATTTTCAGGATGGGGCAACTGTGTGTCTTACTCAGTTGGATATTTGACTCTTGGTTTGGCTCAGGTCATGATTTACAATTTGAATTCAAGACCCACATCAGGCTGTGGACTGCCTGCTTAGGCAAGAGACTGCTTGGGATTCTCTCTTTCTGCCCCCCACCCCCCAAAACTAAATATACTTAAAATAAATATACTTAAAAAGAGCTACTCTCAGGAAAGTGTCTGATGAAGTTATTTACTTTAGAACTCCTGATTTTTTAAAAATTCTCTTTGGACTGTGTAGTCTTTGGCAAAGATCTTAAACCACAAGGGAAATGAGTCTTTGGGCCAAATTCAATAAAATAAGCTCATTCTTTCCTTATTCATTTGAAAGATTGATCCATCAGAAAATATTTGTACTTGAAAATATAGCCCGTGATTGTGACCACTCTTTTGAGTGTATGGTTTTGGTTTGTATGTTATTAATCCCTTCATACTATTTCTAAAACAAAATTATTTACACATATGGACACATATTTTTAAGATAAATTAAGAATCAGAAGGTACCTGGATGGCTCAGTTGGTTAAACATATGACTCTTGATTTCTGCTCAAGTCATGATCCTAGGGTTCAAGAATCGAGCTCTGTGACAGCCTCCTTGATGAGCATATTCTCTCTCTCTTCTTTGCTCCTGCCCCACTTGCATTCTCTCTCTCTCTAAAACTTAAAAAAAAATTAAAAGAGTCATAAATACATATGGTTTCATTAACTTGTTAATAACTGTGAGTTCTAATCAAATATTTAATCAAGAGTTTAATCAATAATCTTCTTCCTTCCTGGAATGTCATATCATTTCCAGCTACTTCAATTGTCTCAAAATTTCAGGACCCAAATGCTAAGAAATCTCCTTGGAAGGCCTTCAGTAATTATTTTGTGAAAAGAGAAATTATTACTCCTTTTCTCCAATGCCACCCTTTATAGCTGTTCTCATAATATTACATACCATGCTTAAATTCTATTACATGAGTGCTCTCTTTAGCTTCTTTCTTGGAATAAGAATCTTTGAAAACTATTTACTATCAGGATTTTGTTCTGCATAGTTCCAAACCCAATGATTTGTATGTGTAGGTACTTAGTATTTTTAAATTAAAATTTCTAAATTACTTCTTAAATTATAATATTTATCTGATTATTTTGTACTATGCTGATTAAAAAACATATTCACATCATCAGTCTACTGTGGCCTTCCATGTTATGTATGATAGACAGATAAACATGCTCCAAATTTATAAATCCATGAAGAAAGCTGAGATCAATTTTTTTAAATGAGTAAGTGTGGATTAGGAGATGTTGTATTCTGAAGAGCACCGCACACCCATGTAAGATTTTGGGACTCAGACATCCATAAAAATAATCATCTTAAACATTAGCATTTTAAAATGAATCTTTAACCCTTAAAGCAGTCTAGGAGAGCCTTACATTTTTCATATCTTCCTGCAATTGGTGCATGTTTTTGTCCATGTTTTTGTGGATGATCATTTCTCCATTTTTTCCAAAGCCATGTTAATACCCTTCATCTGTTTCTCCAAGGAATCTGACACAAAACTGGGTTGCAATATTGTGGAGACAAAATGACACTAGTACAATAGCACATCTTCTAATAATTACTGTACTTACCTCAACTTTTCAAACAAGTTGAGCCAACTTTAGAATGGTTACATTTGTCAGAACAGTGATGAACAAACTGCATGTTGGGTTTGAAGATAACAGAGAAGACCTGAAAGGCACATAAGAAAACAAAGGAGAATAGACAAGAGTAGAATATAGACAGTCAGGTGGATCATTCTATACTAAAAATCCATTTTACTGCACCAGCCATGGTGAGAACTACTGCTTTCCTTGAGGGCTTTCTTCAACTACCCAACCCTCCCTGAATCAGTTACACTAGACTTCCATCTTTGAGAGAATTCTTACGCTCATTTCTATGCAAAATCCACCATTCTCTGTGGGAAGGATAACAGGTTGTCCTCAGATTCTTTATCCTTTAAATTCCCAAACTGAAAAAAGGATAAAATGAAACCCTCCCACATATGTGGTGCATTGTTTCAGTTTCATCGTTTTGTTTTATGTATAGCAAATAAAACTCCTACAATTTTATTTCGGAAACACACAGATAAATCATTCTATACTGTGATGTACGACTCTCCATTTAAAACTGTCACTTGGAGGTGGGAAAGCAGCGTTCTCCGGAAGCTGTCAGGGTCACTGTCTCTATTGACTTTTCCTCTAATTTCTCACCAGGCATACATAAGCTTTTCTAACTTTATTTTTTTTAATGTTTTTATTTATTTTTGAGTAAGAGAGAGAGAGAGCATGAGCAGAGGAGGGTCAGAGAGAGAAAGAGTCACAGGATCTGAAGACAGGCTCCAGGCTCTGAGCTAGCGGTCAGCACAGAGCCTGGCGCAGGGCTCAAACCCACGAACCGTGAGATCGTGACATGAGCCGAAGTCAGACGCTTAACCAACGGAGCCATCCAGGATCCCCAACTTTTCTAACTTTAAAATCCTTCCTGAGTACTTACCCTACTCAGCTACCTTATGTGAAAAGCAATTTGTGAATTTTTCTACATTCTGTCATCTCAAGAAACTATTAAGATATAAATTCATCCTTCTATCCCTACGCAAAAATGAAAAGCCACACATAGGTTTTCACATACCTGATACTCATAAAATATTTGTTGAGTTTCAAAGATGATTTTATTCCAATGCTTCTATTAAATTTAATTATTTGCTATATTAACAGCAAATTTAAAAAAATATATTTTTTGTCCTGCTCCTTTTCCAGAGGAAGTGTAGGCAATAGTCCAAGGTATATGGAAATATATTTTTAAGTATGTTGGATTATTCTATAACTATGCCGCTCTGAGTATTAATATATAAGGAATCTGTCACTTATCTGTTAGGACAGTGAAAATTATTAGAGTCGAATATTTCCATCCCTATTTGAAAGCAGCCTTGCCACAGAACACTGAAAAAATGATGCCCTTTCAGTATCCCAGAAGGAATATCTTAAGACATAATGATATAAAATATTATCACCCAAGAGAATTCTATTCCTTAAAGCTTTCCTTTCTTTGTTAATCAGAAACATCTTAGGTGTTGTAATGCATTTAACTTTTGGTTCATCCATTTAGTCCATAGAAGAATAAATTAACCCTCCCAGACTCAGGAACCAAGTACAGACAAGGATTAGGTGGTATTAGGTGCCTTGGGCTGACCAAAGATACAGAGAAAAAATAGGAAAATACAAATGAATGGCACTAAAGAATAGGAAGAAGAAAAAACTGTCCTTGGCAAAAGAGAATGTGGGTCTCCAAGAAACTACTCTAATCCCACTCAGTGACCTTACTTACCTTTCTGCTTTAGGAGACGAGATTTTCTAGCTCTTGTAATTTATTTGCAAGTACAATCCAGGGAAGGCAGTATGGTGTCCTGAAAACAGAGATTCTGTTCTGGGTGCTATTGCCTTTCCCCAACAAAGACCCATAGATTTGTAGTAAATGATCTGAGGATTCAGGATGTATACTGAATCAATATCTCATGGTTTTTTTTTTTTTTAATTTATTTCTGTTGGTTTTGCAGACCAGTGTTAGTAAAATTACATTTACAAAGGAACTTATTTTATTCAAATAATTTTACTTCACCAAATATATATAGAATGCTTTTTATACACTATCTTTTCATTTACCCAACTATTCCATGAAGTAGGTATTAATAATGACATATTGTGTGAGAAAAAAAAAAAAACACCTAAAACTCATGGAAGTGAAGCAGCTTGTCAAGTTTCAAATTTACTAATTCAATGTAGAGATCTCTTTTAATGACTCTCTTTTTTCATAGTTTTCCTCATTCCACACATTTTCCTGTCACCAGCCAAACTGAAAACTAGGAAGTACTAGAAAGTGATGACAAAGAAAATTTCTAATGGCTAACAATATCTCAGTGGAGGCATTTATAAGTAACAGTAAAGCAATGAAAAAAGCTTGAAATACAGGTGGCCATACAATATACAAGTGAAAATGCTCACTAGGCACTTGGAATTTTTAAAAATATAAATTTCAAGTTAGGACTATAGAAGTGGATTTTGTTATTCTTACTAGTTGATAGTTTAAACCAAGAAATTGGGTGAGGTTGCACCCTCCCCGCTGCCCTGCAAAAAAAAAAAAAAAAAATCATCTAGATAATGTGGAGAAGTGAGCCAGCTACAACATGAAGGGTTATATCAACATTTAAATGAATACCTGAAGACCTCTTAAGAAGCACATTTAAATAATGAGTAAAATCATGAAAGGCTGCTGATATGGACGCCAAAGGACTAGATGTTCAGGAAGAAATGAGTGTGTTTTCTGCATTAAAAGGCCACCTGAGCCTAAAACTCAGATGAGCTAATTCTAATTCAATTAGAATTAGAAAATTCTAATTGAAATGATCAGTTACTGAGAAATTAAAAATACTAAAATTTTGCATGAGAACTAGAAACCAAGAAAGAATTCCTTTTTTATTCCTCAATTTCTTCACACATTCCGTAAATTTTATTTTATTTTTTTTGAAGTAGGCTCTACACCCAACATGGGACTTGAATTCATGGCCCTGAGATCATGAGTTGGATGCTCTAACAACTGAGCCAGCCATGTACCCCAAGTTCCATAAACTAAATATTCATTAAGGATGGGAATTACAACTATCTTATTCTCCACCAAATCTACTAGTAAACATTTATAATACAGCTGCTCAATAGTATACTTTAAATAGTAATGAATGAATGAGTAAAACAAATAAACCAAATTGAAAAAGAATTTGGGTGATAATTTATAATTACTTCTTCTGGAGTGCCTGGGTGGCTCGGGTGGTTAAGCATCTGACTTCAGCTCAGGTCATGATCTCATGGTTAATGAGTTCAAGCCCCTCATCTAGCTCTGTGCTGACAACTCAGCGCCTGGAGCCTGCTTCAGATTCTGTGTGTGTCTCTCTCTCTGCACCTCCCCCACTCGTGCTCTCTCTCTCTCTCTCTCAAAAATCAATAAATGCTATAATTACTTCCTTTGAAAAATTACCTACATGGTGGTAGATGAAATAAGTTGAAGAGATTCTTTCTGACCTACTATAAAACTACTAATTTGGAAGGACAGAAGATGGGAGTGAGGTCAGGTTTTGAGACACAACAAAGACTTCTTTAGGCGTCCCTTCAGTTTTGTGCCTCAGTAGCACTTAGAATCAATAGCACTGAGACATTGAACCCCACTGAACATCAAAAAGGACCTTGAAAACGTCAGGCTGTCCTCATAATGCAGTGTGATATTTTTCATGACGTGGTATGGAATGTAGCATCAATAAGAAAGACCTTTGGTGGACATCTGTTGTTTTGCTGAAATATATGTAACACTTCTGCAGATACACTTTGCCTGCCTCATAGCAATGTGCTATAAAAACTGTCTAAGTGGACCCTGATTGACTCTTCCTGCCAAGAGTCCATTCTCATTCTTCGAATGAACACTGACTTTCCTCTGAGGACCCACAGTATAAGAGTTATGAGTAGTGTTATTTCCCAAGGTATGATTCCTATGTATATGACTCCTATGTGGTGGATGAGAAAGCATTTCCCCTGTTGTAGTAACTGGGACAAAAATCTATTAGCTAATGATAGAACTCGAAACTTTTGTTCAGACTTTTGAGAAAAGTCATTATTTTTTAAAATAGTATCTGGTGTAGAGACCCAGAACTCTTACCTATGATCTTGTCATAAGTGGAGAGAGCCTGATGGAAAATGGAGCCAACATGTAAGCAAACAAAGTCAGTAGATAAGCTGAAGAAACTTGTTCCTATCATAACTTTTCAACTAGAATTTACCCATTTCCAAACTGCTTTACCATCTTTTATTTTACTCACTTTATATTATTGATTACTAACATTTATTTAAATAATATAATGAATATATGTAAACCTAACTTTATCCCAAGATCTAAATTATTATGATAATTAAATTGATTTTAGCCCATTCCTTATCTTGTGCCCTTTCACCCTAAGTTAACCCATATTCTGTTTTTCTTAATATATACTTATCTTGCTTCTTAAAAATATATATAATGATTGCCACTTCAGATACCTGTGAAATTAGGTGATTAACTAGTTGTTACTTAACCTTCTAATTTCTGTATAAGTCTAATTACATGAAATAGAAGTCGGGGTTCTGATTTTTTACTCGGCTCATCCATTTGGAGTGTCATTGTAACTATTGTATTATAAATGATGGAAAATAATTGCATATGTTAAAAAATTGTGTTATATTCTAAAAAAATAAAAATAAACGTTTCTTATGAAAAAAAAGAAAAACTCAAAAAAATAAAAATAAACTAAATATGTTTAAAAAATAAATAAATAAATAAAATGTCTTTATCATATGTGTGTGTGTGTGTATATACACACACACACATATATAAGTTAGTTTTTCCTGAGTTTGAATTTTAAACTATATGCAGCCTTCTAGAAATTGTTTTATGTTTTTATTCAACACTATATATGATACCAAGTTTTGTATTGGCTTTTGAATGCAGTTGTAGATCATTTTTACTGTTGTATCATACTCTATTGTGTAATTATTTCAAAATGTGTTGGCCCATTAACAGGTCAATGAATATTTGACTACTATGAACAATAACTATGAACATTTACAAACATGTCTTTTATGAGTGTAGCTTGAAGGATGTGACAATATTAAGCTTTACAAGATAATATCATACATTTCCACAAAGGATCCAGGAAATGCAATCTAACTATGTACCGAGAGAGAGAGAGAGAGAGAGAGAGAGAGAGAGAGAGAGAGAGAGAGAGAGAGAGAGAGAGATTGGAATATTTGTGAACAGATCTAATTCCTCCATTTGATGAGTGAGAATTAAGAGGAAAATGTTCTATTTTGCTGTTTTTGTTTTAATTAAAAACATGGATAAATTTGTAATCCATAAAGATCTGGGTCTATATTTTCACTGCCAAGTTTAAAGTGTCAATTGGTGAGAGTGCCTGGGTGGCTCATTCCATTAAGCATCCAACTTTGGCTCAGGTCATGATCTCACAGTTTGTGGGTTAGACCTCCATATCAGGCTGTGTGCTGACAGCTCAGAGCCTGGGGCCTTTGGATTCTGTGTCTCCCTCTCTCTCTGCCCCTCTCCCACTCGTGCTCTGTCTCTCTGTCTCTGTCTCTCAAAAATAAACATTAAAAACAATTTAATGTCAACTGTTAGCAATGTAATGGGACAGATGGTAGCTATACTTATGGTTAATGTAGTAAAAAGTATCAACTTGTCAAATCAAAGTTGTACACCTGATATTAATGCAACACTGTGTGCCAACTATGCTTAAATAAAACAATGTCAATAATTAGGCATATTATCTGTGCCATATTTCAGATAAAATTTTTAAGCACTAAAATAGACTGATGTCTTGTGAAGGGAAGAGATTTTCTATGAGGCAGAACTTTTATTCATTAAACATTATTAAAAGGTGTGATCTAGAAAGTTGGATTCAAGGTATATGACTGAACTTCATTACCAAGAAGCATAAATATAAAAATATTTCCATCTACTCCTACATAGCTGTATTAATTTAAGATGACTTACAGAGGTTAGGAGGAGCATGGTAATGAATTCTAGAATTGCACGATACCATAAAGTTCTTTGTTCCCTAGAATACAGCCTGGGTTCAAAAGTCCAGTCAAGTAGAATAGGATCTTCTGTTCAGAAAATTAAAATGAGATGCATCATCTTTCCTCTTATTGATAGGTTGCAAAGTTCTTTAAGTAGATGAACTTCCAGAATGTTGAGTCCTAAGTGGAACTGGTACCTTCTAATAGACTGCATGTGGGTACCTATGGTTATAAAAATTTTTCTTAAAAGTGAAGAACTAGCATAATTAAAATAAATTTATCTTCATTCTATTTCATTATTTAAAAACCCAATCTGAAGAGGTAGTGGGAATAGATGAATAGGTAAAGCACAGAGGATCTTTAGGGCAATAAAAACAGTCTGTGTGACACTCTAATGATGGATATATGTCATTATACATCTGTCCAAACCCACAGAATGTACAACACTAAGTGTGAACTGTAAGGCAGACTGTGGATTGGGGTGATTATGAGGTGTCAGTGTCAGTTCATGTGCACCAAACATACGACTCCTGTAGGGGATGTTGATAATGAGGAGGCTGTGTATGGGGGGGGGGGGGGACAGGTAGTATAGAGGAAATTTCTGTGCCTTCCTTTTAGTTTTTTGTGAACTTTAAAGTACTCTAAAAAAAAAAAGACTTTATTTTTTAGTTGTGTGCTCGCTCTCTCACTCTCTCTCTCTCTCTCTCTCTCTCTCTCTCTCTCTCTCAAATAAACATTTAAAAAATATCATGTCAGTTGTTAGCAATGTAATGGGACAGATGGTAGCTATACCTTTGGTGATATATAGTGATTTACTAGCTGATATATAGACATGTATACATATATGCCATGCTTTTAACTCAGGTGTAATTTGGGGGATCCTGAGCTATACTAAGGCTATGACAACAATGTATTCTTTAAGTCAGCCTTACTTACAGATGCCATGGCTAGCCCTGCCTTTGGCTCACGACACAGGGAAGGAAAATGGGCATTCCCTGAGGCACACAGCAAACTATGGTCAATGTCTCCTTCCAACATGGTCTCTTGGTCTCCAAGGCTGATGCAATGCTTTAATTATTGAGAATGAGTGGTGCCAAAACTACTTCCAAACTAACTGGCACGCACTTTTGTTTATCAACTCCCCAGTGACAGCCTCTTGGAGCAGCCAATGGTTTCTTGGCAAGAAGCTTTGAAGCTGAATACTACTATAGAGCTACTGGAAAGGGCTCCTACTAGCAGGCCCCAATTCCCCCAACATAAAAGATTCTCTGAAGACATTACATCAGCCACCTTGAACGGTATCTCTGTCTCCAGTGCCCTGCCCAGTCATGAACTGCAACTGAGGCCTCTTTCCTTTCTGGCCATCCATGAGCCCATGCCAACTCCCTGCCTTTACACAGAACATCTTCCTGAGATCACAAA
Source organism: Mungos mungo (assembly GCA_004023785.1). Taxonomy (NCBI): domain Eukaryota; kingdom Metazoa; phylum Chordata; class Mammalia; order Carnivora; family Herpestidae; genus Mungos; species Mungos mungo. The sequence continues at coordinate 62,714 of PISW01008421.1, forward strand.
GCAAATGAAATTGCACAACTTTTTGTTCTTTTTTCACCTTAACATCTCATTGATAGAGAAAAGAATTCTAATTTTTCTTCTTGCCTCACTCTAATTAGTAAAATTATCTAATAGGATGAGCATAGTTTTGTGATATTTAAATTTTAATATTTAATTATGAAATGTTTAAATCTATTAAAGTATGAAAATTATCTTTTAAAATCATTTTTAATTTTTGTTTGGTTTGTACATTTGTAGAGAATCATGAACAATGAAAATATTCCTAATGAAGCCCTCCAGTGAGTCAAAGAAGAAAATTTCCAGGATGGAGCAGAGAGGAGAAAGAAAGAAAAGAAAAGTTAAGATGTAGGAAATTGGATCAAATTAGAAACACAGTCATTGAAGGAAAGGAAAATCAACTTTTCACAAAACCATCTGGGGATGGTAAATGTCCTTTGTACCACTTCTAGTGCCCATAAAGATTTCCAAAATGATCTCTCTGGATTGCTTCCCAGCAGGACATGCTACAAAATAAACTGACCTGTGGTTCCCAACTACTAACATAAGACTAAGTAATTAACAATTGCCATGATTTCTATTCTTGCATGTTTTGATAAACTTGAAGCACACAAGGTATAATAAACAGATAATTTCTCAAACACCTTGGATCCTCATAAGCTGAGCCCTTCTGAGAAATGCGGCTGGCTTTTCTTGATCATTCATGTCTTTACACAAATACTTATAAGAGTCGAATAGGTTCCCAAAATATAAAGCACAAACCCTTCTCCTTCCTTTAATTTAAAGAAAATTACCACTTTTACTATCCATTTTTTCTTCTCACTTCTCCTCAATCCTTAACTTTACCATTTGCTTAATCTTGTTATGAAAGCCTTTCATTTTGAACTTTCCTTGCATTCTTATTAGAAAAGCCTTCTCTACTGCAAAGTTGTCAAACACTCTTGCCATAGTTCCCTTACTATATGAACAGGTATTTTCTATTTAAATTTGTATGTAGTTTTATTTCCCATGGTATAAAGAATATTTTTCCAGATAGTTACATGCACATTGTCTTAGCAATTTTTTGAATAATTTGTTTTTCTCAGTAATTTAAATATCATATTAACCATATTTCAGAACTGTATATTTACTATGTTCTATTTCAGAGCTTTGTGTTCAGCTTCACTGATATGTCTGTTCTATTGCTAATACCACATTTGGGGAGTTATTTGTAGGTGGTTGCTATAGTTTATCTGATATACATTTCCCTCCATTATTTTGTACAAATTTATCTGCCAAGGTTTTGTATATTTATTTTTCTTATTTTATAATTTCTAAATGTTTATTTTTGAGAGAGACAGAGCATGATTAGGGGTGGAGCAGAGAGAGATAGGGGGACACAGAATCTGAAACAGAATCCAGGCTGTGAGCTGTCAGCACAGAGCTCCACATGGGGCTCGAAAACATAAACTACAGGGTCCTGACCTGAGCTGAAGTCGATGCTTACCCAAGTGAGTCACTCAAGTGCCCCTGAATAGTTATTTTTCAATGTGAACCATGTGTCTAGTTAAAAATATATATTATTAGTGATTTTACTGGTGAACTCTTTAATGTATAGGTTAACTTGTGGAGAGTTGAGATCTGTAATATATTGTGTATCTAAATTTAGGTTGTCCAGTAGGATTAGTGATATGAGAGGAAACAATCCCTAGCACTCACACAGAACCTGGAACCACTTGCATTTCCCACCCACCAGAATTTTGAAATTTTATAATTCAACGGGCACCAGGTAGAGTATTCAAAAGTGAATTGCCTCAATAGTGAGGAAAAATTAAGCATAAACTAACCACTGTTCTTGTCTCATTTAACAAAGTTCAAGAACAATTATAGGCATCCAAAGTATCCAGCAATCAAGGGAAAAGTCATAAAGTTTAATATCCAATCAAAAGTTACCAAGCATCCAAAGAGGCAAGAATATACCATCCATGATATGGGGGCAAAACCAATCCATTCAAACCCCCTCACACACACACACACAGACACACACATAAAATGACAATGATTATAAAATTAGTAAATGAATATATTAAAATTATTATCACTGCATTAATTTTCAAGAAAGTGGAGAAAAGATTGAATATGGTAAGTAGAGACATAGAAAACATAAAAAAGAGCCAAATTAAAATTCTAGTGGTTAAATATACCTTAGCTGAGATAAAAAATAGCAGATTAACAGACAACAGTACACTGCGGTAGAAAACATTAGTAAACTTGACAACATAACAATAGGAACCATCCAAAATTAAAAACAAAGAAAAAAAGGAATTGAAAACATACACAGAGCATCAGTGAGCTAAGAAGAAACTTCAAGTAGACTAATATATGAATAATTAGAATCTTCCAAGACAAATGGGAAAAAGGACAGAAAACAGGACTAATTTTCCCCAAATTTAAAGAAAATTATAAATCCGCAGATCCAAGAACCAAGCAAGACACAAAATCATGAAGTATACTATACTAAGAGAAATATCATAATAAATTGGGCAAAAACTATGATAAAGAAAAAAATGTTAAAAATAGCCAAAGAGAAAAATCGTTTTATGTGCAGTGAAATAAAGATTAAAATTACAGCAAAATTCTCACCAGAAATACTGCTGTAGAGCAGAAGAGAGTGGAACAAATCTTTATAAAAATGCAAACAAAAGTCGTTCACCTAAAATTCAATACTCACCAAAGACATCGTTAAAAACAAAGGTGAGGTAAAGACTTTTAGACATATGAAATTAAATAAATTCATCATGACTACCCATCACTACAAGAACGGGTAAGGAAAAAATTAAATAAATCATAAAATGTGGGGATCTGGATCTGAAAGAAATGAAGACAAACAGAAGAGGTAAATATAGGGTCATCTGGGCGGCTCAGTTGGTTAAGATTCCAACTCTTGATTTTGGCTCAGGTCATGATCTCACCATTTTGAGATCGAGCCCCATGTCAGGGTCCAAGCTGATGGCATGAAGCCTGCTTGAGATTCTCTCTCTGTCTCTCCTTCTGCCCCTCGCCTGCTCATTCTCTCTTTCGCTATCTCACTCTCGCTCTCTCTCGCTCTCTCCTTCTCTCCCTCTCCTACTTTTACTTTCTCAAAAGAAAGTGGTAAATATATGTGCAAAACTAATAATATGATTTCTATAGCAGCAAAAGCAAAAGCCCACAATAACTTTTTTTTACTGTAGATGGCGAGTTTTGTCATAAATAAGAGAATTTTCATTTTAATACTTTTCTATCCAGGAACCAAATATTAAAAACCTAAATTTAAATGTTCTCTTGATATAGCCACAACTTCCCTTCTAAATCCCCTGAGAATTAAGTGTGCTGGCCCCAAAATACAGCCACAGACACGGCTAAAAGCTGAATGTGTTGTATTTTTAAAATTTATTTAGTTAAATTCAAGTTAGTTAACACACAGTGTAGTAGTGGTTTCAGGAGTAGAACTCAGCGATGCATCACTTCCATATAACACTCAGTGCTCATCCCAACGAGAGTCCTCCTTAATAGCATCATTCATTTAACCCTTTCTCCCACACACCTCTCAACCAGCAATACTGTTTGTTCTCCGTATTTAAGAGTCTCTTATGGTTTGCCTCCCTCTCTATTTTTATCTTATTTCTCCTTACCTTCCCCTGTGTTCATCTATTGTGTTTCTTAAATTTCACATATGAGTGAAATCACATGATATTTATCTTTCTCTGACTTATTTGGCTTAGCATAATACACTCTAGTGCCATCCATATCTTGTAAATGGCAAAATTTTATTCTTCTTTTAAAAAAATGTTTATTTATATTGAGAGAGAGAGAGAGAAGGCGTGGAGGAGAGGCAGAGAGACAGGGAGACAGAGAATCCCAAGCAGGATTTTCGCTGTCAGTGCAGAGCCAGACACAGTGCTTCTCAGGAACTGTGAGATTATGACCTAAATTGAAGCCAAGAATTGATGCTTAACTGACTGAGCCACCGAGGTGCCACAAGATTTCATTCATTTTATCACCAAGTAACATCCCATTGTGTGTGTGTGTGTGTGTGTGTGTGTGTGTGTGTTCTTCTTTATCCATTTTTCAGTTGATGAACATTTGGGTAGTTTCCATAATTTGGCTATTGTTGCTAGAACAGCTGTAAACATTGGGGTGCATGTGCCCCGTTTGAAACAGCATTTTTGTATTCTTTGGATAAATACATAGCATGCAATATCTGGGTTGTAGGATAGATCTATTTTTTATTTTTCCAGGATTCTCCATACTGTTTTCCACAGTGCATGTACCAGTTTGCATTCCTACCAGCAGTGCAAAAGGGTTCCCTTGCCTCTGCATCATCACCAACATCTGTTGTTTCCTAAGTTGTCAATTTTAGCCATACTGATCAGTGTGAGGTGGTAATTCATTGTGGTTTTGTTTTATTTCTTTGATAATAAGTGAGGTTGAGCATATTTTCATGTGTCTGTTAGTCATCTGAATATCTTCTTTGGAAAAGTGTCTATTTATGTCTTCTGCCAGTTTCTTCACTGGATTATTTGTTTTTTTGGGTGTTGAGTTTGTTAAGTTCTTTATAGGTTTCAGCTACTAACCCTTTATCCAATATGTCATTTTCAAATATCTTCTCCCATTCTTTAGGTTGCCTATCAGTTTTGTTGATTGTTTCCTTCACTGTGCAGAAGATTTTTATCTTGATGAGGTCCCAATAGTTCATTTTTGTTTTTATTTCCCTTGCCTCCAGAGACTTGTCTAGCAAGAAGTTGCTGTGGCTGAGGTCAAAGAGGTTACTGCCTATGTTCTTCTCTAGGTTTTGGTGGTTTTCTATCTCACAATTAGGTCGTGCATCCATTTTTAGTGTGTTTTTGCTTACATTGTAAGAAAATGGTTGAGTTTCATTCTTCTGCATGTCAATGTTTGGTTTTGCCAACACCATTTGCTGAAGAGACTCTAGTCTTTTCCATTGGATACACTTTCCTGCTTTGTCAAATATTAGTGGGCCATATCTTTGAGGATAAATTTATGGGTTCTTGATTCTGTTCCATTGATTTAGTGTCTGTTTTTGTGCCAGTACCATACTGTCTTGATGATTACACTTTGTAATACAGCTTAATATCCAGAATAGTGATGCTTCCAGCTTTGTTTTTTCTTTTTCAACATTACTTTGACTATTCAGGGTCTTTTCTGGTTTCATACAAATTTCTAGATTGTGAAGAATGCTGGTGATATTTTTATAGTGATTGCATTAAATGTGTAGATTGCTTTGGGTAGTATTGACATTTTCTTTTAATGTTTATTTTATTTTTGTGAGAGAGGGAGAGACAGAGCGTGAGCAGGGGAGGGGCAGAGGGAAATCTGAAGCTCTCAGCACAGAACCTGATGTGGGGATAGGACTCATGAACCACGAGATCATGACCTGAGCTGAAGTCAGACACCTAACTGACTGAGCCACCCAGGTGCCCCAGGGTAGTACTGACATTTTAACACGAGCATGGAATTTTTTTTCCATTTCTTTGTGTCTATAGTTTTCATCATACGGATATTTTACCTCTTTGATGAGATTTATTCTTGGGTATCTTACATTCTTTTTGGTGCAATTGTAAATGGGCTCAATTCCTTGATTTCTCTTTTTGCTGCTTCATTATTGGTGTATAGAAATGCAACCAATTTCTGTACATTGATTTTAATCCTGTTACTGCTGAATTCATTTATCAGTTCTAACAGTCTTTTGGTGGAATCTTTTGGGTTTTCTGTGTAAAGTACCATGTCATCTGGAAAGAATGAAAGTTTGACTTCTTGGCCAATTTGTACGCCTTTCATTTCTTTGTGCTGTCTGATTGCTGTGGCTAAGACTTACAGTGCTATGTTGAATGACAGAGGTGAGTGTGAACATCCCTGTCATGTTCCTGCACTTAAAGGGAAAGCTCTCAGTTTTCCCCACTGAAGATGATATTAAGTGTGGCTCATTCACATATGGCCTTTATGATGTTGAAGCATGTTCCTTCTACCCCTACTTTCTTGAGAGTTTTTATCAATAAAGGATGATGTATTTTGCCAAATGCTTTTTCTGCATCTATTGACAGGGTCATAATGTTTATCCTTACTTTTATTAATGTATAGAATGACATTGGTTGACCTCTCAATATTGAACCAATCCTGCAGCCCAGGAATAAATACCACTTGATCATGATGAATAATTATTTTAATGTACTGTTTAATTTAGTTTGCAAGTATTTTGTTGTGAATTTTTGCATCCAAGTTCATCAGAGTATTGGCCTATAATTCTCTTTTTAGTGGGGTCTTTGTCTGGTTTTGGAATCCATGTAATGCTGACTTCATAGAATGAGTTTGGAAGCTTTCCTTCCATTTCTATTGCTTGAACAATTGAGAAGAATTGTTCAAATGTCTGGCAGAATTCCCCTGAGAAGCCATCTGGCTAAGGACTCTTGTTTGTTGGGATATTTTTTTAAGTTTATTTATTTGGTGGGGGGTGGGGCAGTGGGCAGAGAGAGAGAGAGAAAATCCCAAGCAGGTTCCATGCTGTCAACACAGAGCCCAATGTAATCTCAGGAACTCTGAGGTCATAACTTGAGAGCCAAAATTAGAGTCAGATACTTAATTGACTGACCCACCCAGGCATTCCTGATGGGAGATTTTTGATAGCTGATTCCATTTCTTTGCTTGTTATGGACCTGTTCAAATTTTTTATTTCTTCCTGTTTAAGTTTTGGTAATGTGTGATTTTCTAGGAATTTGTCAATTTCTTCCAGATTGTCCAGTTTCTTGGCATATAATTTTTCATAGTATTCTCTTCTGTTTTTCTTGTTTGATTTCACGTTTCATAGTGTTATGACCTGAAAATATTCATGGTATGATCTTGATCTTTTTGTATCTGTTGAGGGCTGATTTGTGTCCCAGTATGTGATCTATTCTGGGGAATGTTCCATGTGTCTTTGAGAAAAATGTGTATTCTGCTGCTTAAGGTGAAATGTTCTGAATATATCTAATAAGCCCATCTGGTCCAGTATGGCATTAAAAGCCATCATTTCCTTTTTGATTTTCTGTTTAAATTATCTATTCACTGCTGTAAGTGGGGATATTAAAGTTGTCTACTGTTATGCCACTGTTATCAATGAGTTTCTTTATGTTTGTGATTAACTGATTTATATATTTTCTTCCAAGTTGTGGGCATAAATATTTACAATTGTTAGATCTTCTTGATGGATAGGCCCCTTAATTATGATGTAATATACTTCTTCATTTCTTGTTACAGCCTTTGTTTTTAAATCTAGTTTGCCTGATTTAAATATGGCCACTCTGGCTTTCTTTTGACCTCCATTAGCATGATATGTAGTTCTCTATTCTCGCATTTTCAATCTGCAGGTGTCTTTAGGTCTAAAATTAGTCTCTTTTAGGCGCCATATAGATGGATCTTATTTTTTCACCCATTCTGATACCTTATTTCTGTTGCTAATTATAGGAAGAGTTAGCAACACATATGGGTTAAAAATCAGCAATTGATGATGCTCTCTGGGTGGGAATAGCAGGGTTCACATCTGGCTTGCTGCCAGACTTAAGGTGCCAAATAGACCATTTACAGTTTAACTAAAGCACAGGACCATTCAGACCTTTTAGAGAAAAATAGAAAAGATTCTAAACCCTGAGGAGAAAGGAAAGGCTTACCACTGAAAAGAATTAACAATATGTGTTTTAAGTGGGGAACTTGTCACTCCTGGGGACAGGTAAGTTAAGCCAATGTCATGATATACTTTGGGTAAAAACCGACTTCCAGGATGATTTTATAAACAGGTAAAGTAAAAAGCCACACATCTTCATCCTGTTCAGATGAGGGTAACCTGGTTAATGGTACTTTCTCTAGTAGCTTCTACAATGCTTTGAGTAATTTGGCTCTTCCACAATCTTTCCATGAGGTAACAAGCAAGTGAAGTAGTAGTAGAAGTTCCAGCTCCAAGTTTTACCTAGTATTAGAAGATTTGGTACCTTTACAGGTCCAGAAAAGGTTTGTGGATTGTATGAATTTTTAACCAAGTTGTACTGCATCCTGTGAGTGGTATGAAGGGACCACACTAGCCAATTTCACCTTAAATTTATCACTTGAATCTCAAGTGAGCCCTTGATGCTTCTGGAGTATCACACGGCAAGTCCTCAGTCCATTTATTCTCTGTTGTCTTAATGGGACTGTCATTTCACTTCTAGCACTGTTAGCACTTGTTAGTGTCAGTACTATTGGTGACAACAGTGTGTCCTAAGGATTTATCTTCTCTTGTATCTTTAATTTTTATAATTTATTTTAGAGAGAGAGAGAGACCAAGCAGAGGGGCAGAGGGACTGAATCTTAAGCAGTCGCCTTACTCGACACATACTTCGATGCAGGGCTTGATCCCAAGACCCTGAGATCATGACCTGAGCTAAAATCAAGAGCCAGTCACTTAACCAACTGAACCACCAGGACTCCAATTCTCTTATCTTTTAGCCCCTGATAACTTCTCTTTTCTCAGTCTCAACCAATTATTTTACTTCCTAATTCATTGAGAAACTTTGAAGCAATCTGAAAGGAATTTGTATAAACATATCACCCCATCTGCCCCACTTCAGCATCTGTACCCACATAATCAGCCCCCCTGATGTTATCATGGAATTTTGTGCCCTATAAACCATCTGTTCTAGTATCTAAAGCCGGTGCCTCTACTTGGGTACAGATACTATTTTCTCCAGTCTATGTGAGAACAGTGGTCTGATAATCCACCCCCACCTCTTTCTTCAGCACCTTTTCATCTCTTCCGGATCATTCCCATGATCGTGGAACCATCCAGTCGTTTCCTTTATCTTAAAAAATGGTCCTTCTCTCAACCTCATTCCTTGACAGCTACTTTCTGCATTAACTTCTATCCCTTCATAGTAAAATATGTTGGGAGAGTTTTGTTTTTGTCTGGTCCCTCTCAGTCCGATACAGGGCAGGTGCCCCAGCCTTCTACTTTACTGAACTTTGTCGATGTTGCAAATAACCTCCACACTTCTACATCCAATGGCCAGCTCTCAACCATCGATTTACTAGACCTCTCTGCAGTATTAGACATAGCCACCATTCTTATTTCCTTGATATACTTTGTCCACTGGGTTCCTATTTACCTTGGTTTCTTGATTTTCCTTCTACTTTACTGGCCACTCTTCATTCTCCTGTTGAATCTGCCTTTTCTCTCTGACTCCTAAGGTTGTAGGTCATATGTCCTCTCTTCCTCTGTCAATACACATTGCTTCAGTAAATGCATCCAATCCCTTAGCTTCAAATGTTATCTAACTGTCTGATATTCACAAATTTACATCTCTATCCCAGACCACACTCTCTAAGGTCACACTTGTATGTATGTCTAATTGTCTGTCAAAACCTCCACTTCATTGTGTAATAAAATCTCAAATTCAGAATGTCAAAAAGATGACCTCCTGATTTCACTCCCATTCATTACTCCCCACCCACCCACCCCTACCACCATGTTCCTCTCTCAGATTCACTTTGTCTTCTCAGCTGACAAGAAGAATGGCAAGTCCATTCTAGCAATTTCTCAGATTGAGATCTTTAAGTCACTCTTTGCTTCTCTGTCTGCACTGCACATCTGATCTGACACAGAATTCTTTTAGTTCTACCTTCAAAATATACCCAGGACCTGATGTTTGTCACTATCTTCACTAACATCAACTAGTTACTCCCTAACTTTGCCCCCTTGCTTCTGTAGTTACTGCCCTAGCTTTTCCCAGTTACATCCTATATAAGCAGCTAAAGTGATCTTGTCACAGAGGAAACAGGTCTTGTATCTCCCCTGATTAAAGTTCTCCAGTGGTGCTCTGCTTTGCTCTCATAAAAATGAAGTCATTTGGGGCACCTGGGTGGCTCGTTTGGTTGTGCTTCTGACTCTTGATTTCTGCTCAGATCATGAGCTCATGGTTCATGGGATCAAGCCCCACATCAGATGCCATGCTGACAGTGCCAGTCCTGACAGAGCCAGAGATTCTCTCTCCTTCCTTTCTCTGTGCCCCCAAGCTCCTCAAAATAAATAAATAAACATGAAGAAACAGTTATGTAATCTGACCTACAAGGTTCTATGTGATCTGGGCCCACCACCCCCTTTCTGACCTCATCTAGTACTCAGGGTTCCCATTTCACTGGCCTCAAATCTCTGATACATTTCTTCACTGTATTTCCACACAGCAGACTCCCTCACCCTCCTCAAATATTTCTTCAAGCATGATGTCCTCCATGAAGATTACACTGACCACTTATTTAAAGTTTCAGACTGTAAGCCATGGAGATATAATGTACAGCACAGGGAATAGAATCACTAGTGTTGTAATAACTTTGTATAGTGACAGAAAGAAATGCACTTACCATGAGGATTATTTTCATAATGTATAAAAATATCAAATCACTATAACATGTGCCTGAGGCCGCTAGGATATTGTATGCCAATTATACTTCAACAAAAATAAAGAAATAACAACAACACAATAAAACACAACACAATTTTAGGCTGGCCTCCCAGCCCTGATGATCCTTACCACACTCCACTTTGTATTTTTCCACAGTACATATAATCTTGTAACAAAAGAAACCATCTATTCCTGTGTTTATTGCTGATTTTCTCTTTCCCTCACTAGAATCTAAGCTCATGAGGTAAAAAATCACTGTTCTGTTCACTGTTTTATCTTGAGTACCTAAAATAAGTGGCACATAGTAGTAATTCAACACATATTTGTGGAATGAATAGATTTATAAAATGTGTAGAACTAGAGTATTAAAAAAATTCGGTATGTTCGGTAGACTCAGATCTTTGGTCATACGTAGTGAAAACAAATTGAGCTAAAATTGAACAGATCTAAACTAGACTTCAATGTGTCACCAAAACACAGAACCTCGAAGGTCTCTTCAAAACATCTCATTATGTATGAATTACTATAAACTCTATGAGTATTTCAAAACATATTAACATACTAGCTCCTTAATAAATTTGGAAAATTGATATTAGATCAAATGATCACTGTATTTTTGGATAGACATTATTATAGTTTCCAAGGAATTCCCATCCTGCTGCTTCTTTCCTTTACTACTTTAATAAAGACTTGAAAGATCTTGCTATATGAAAAAAGTTGTTTTTTCCTTGTGAACAGCTTTAAGGGTAGCTGAATGGCTTAGTTGGTTGAGTGTCTGATTCTTGATTTCTGTCACCCTCACAAGCTGACAGCACAGAGCTTGCTAGGGATTCTCTCTCTCTCTCTCTCCCTCTCTCTCCCTCTCTCTCCCTCTCTCTCCCCGCTCTTGCTCTCACTCTCTCCTTCTTCCCTTCTTCCCCTCTCTCTGCCCCTCCTGGGCTTGCACACACA